>RXOD01006240.1:0-10865 GCA_005223375.1 Amoebophrya sp. AT5.2
GGATTTGGGAAGGGATTTGGAAAGGGATTCGGAAGGAAAGGGGTTTGGAATGAAAAGCATTTGGAATGAAAGGGATGCACTTGGAAAGGGATTTGGAATAGGCTTTGGAAAAGGATTTGGGAAGGGATTTGGAAAGGGATTTGGAAAGGGATTCGGAAAGGGATTTGGAAAGGGATTTGGAAAGGGATTGGCGCAGTGCTCCCGTTTGAAGGATTCCAAGCCACCACCTATACGCGATTGGAGCGCAAGCGAGTCGAACGCTTCGCAAGAATCCACCCGGCCGAACCCCGGGGGGAGGGGACCAATGGGAGCCGGCCGGGGACTAATGAGACTCCCACTGCTTATAAATTCTTCTGGCTGGCTGTCCGTCTTTCTCTCCTCCGCCGGATTTTGGGTGCGCACCCAAAATTAAGGTGCATGGGCCAAACCACGTAACTTCACGCCATCTGTCCTTTTTGTGCGGCTCCCGGTCCTTCGGCGTCCATTTCTTCCACGAAGTTCTCCAGCGGCATCGGGATCAGCGGCACGACGGTTTTGCCCTCCGCGTCCATCGTCATCTCTCCGTTGCAGGTTTCCATTACCTGCGCGTCCACTTTTTTCGCGAACGGCTCGAACGTCAAACAGGCCAGGTCGTCCGTCGGCTCGTCGCAGTAGTCGTTGTCCGTCACCTGCTGCCCGCAGCCCTTCAGAACCCCGGTCTTCAGAATTTCCGGGTCGGTCTTCCGCACAAACGTCGCCTCGATGGCGCGACAGGGCGCCTCCAGCGTCCGGATCTTATACAGGGGCCGGACGGTAAGTAGGTATTAATTCGTATTAAGTAAAGTAAGAGCAGGCGCGGGGCGGGGGGCATTAAGTATTCCAATTCCGCGGTCGGAAGACCATGGGCACCTCTACTGCACCAGCAGCCTGAGGCCCTCCAGCTGACAGTGACAATAAATCGAAACTGTAAAAACGCTCTCCTCTGCCCTGGCCCTGTTTGCGGCCACCCAGGGGCACACCTCGCCATCGCCAGGTAGGGACCCATACCCGACAACAGCACTGCCCATCACAACTACAGTTCTACTTCTTTGTACTCACTACACTTACCATGTCTGGGTCTTCGCCCTAGATTTCCCGGCGGACCTCCGCGTACGCCTGGCAAGCCTGCTTCAACGTGCGGCGCACGGGCACGGCCCTGTCGAAGGTGTTCAGAGCCTTCATGGCGATGTCAACAGTGTGCGGGTCCGGGAAATCCTCCGTGTCGCGCATGTCACGAATCTCCTTCGCGACCAGGTCCAACTCCTCAAACTTCTTCAGCGCGGGCGCAGCGAGGGACTCCGCGGACGGGGAATCTGGGGGAGGGGGGCGAGAAATAGAAATAGATACTTATATCGGAAGAGGCCAGATAAATACAGTGGTGGTGAGCTATACGACTACGCGGGGACAATGAATTGCAATTGATTCCTTGATGAAAGTCCTAAAGCCTACTTAAAGTACAACTAGATGAAAAGAAGCGAATGCTGGAGATAGAGATACAAGAAAGAGATGGAGATGCGTAATAGTTACAGCAGTTGTACTTTTGAGGTCGAGTCCTTCGGCTTCCGCTTCTTCGGCCGCGCTTTCTGCTTCTTCAAGGTCTTGTCGTTTCAGGATTTCTTCTTTCGACTTGCCCGGCTCGGGGAGGGGTTCTGGGTGCTCGAGTTTCCACTCCATTTTTCCTCTCTCGGGCGACATGTGCATGTCCACGGGCGCAAACTTTTTTTCCGCTTCCACCGTCGCCTGCTCTTCGATTTCGCTCACGCTCGCGTGCTTCAGCCCGCCTGTCCCGGCCTCACCCTCAATCTCCGCATCATGACCCTCGGAGGCGTCTCCCCCGCTGAAGCCGAAGGCACGCTCGAACATTCCTCCCAGGGGGTTCCAATCGGTTATGGCGTCGAGGACGGATTGCATTTTCTCCGAGAAGCCGAGCACGTGGTTGTCCACTTGCTTCCTCGCATCCCCCACGGCCCCAGCAGCCGCCTCCGACCCGTTCTGCACCAAATTCCCAACGTCGTCCAATCCGGGGGCGCCAGCACCTTTGTCCTCTTCGCCACCTCCCGCGAAGGACGTCGACGAGGAAGAGGAGCTCCACGACCGCTTGTAGTTCATCTTCGACCCACATCGGCTCATCTTCAGATGAGGAGCCAACGTCGGCTGTCCTCCTCCTCCCCCTCTTCGTCCGATCTCGAGGAACTGGGTCACGTTCAGTTGCATGGGGCCGTCCTTGGTTTTAGTGCTGGAGCTGATCCGATGCACGCGGGGACCGCCACCGCGACCGCCTGCTGGTTCGACTTCCGGCGCCAGCGGCGAGGACGATGACGAGGCCGAGCCGCCGCTTTGGAAGTTTTTTTCGTGAAGGTTTTGGTTTTTGTTTTCCACGGACTCTTCCTGTTTTCCACCAACATCTCGAGGACTCGCGGCATTTTTTCCAGCACTACTTCCACCCCGATTCGGCCACAACTTTTCGTCCAGGCCGTCGGCAACGGGGTCGTCCTCCTCCTCAGTCGCTTTTGCGTACGCGTCGAACTCACGCATGATTTGTTTGCGACCCCGTGCAGTCAAATTCGGCATCCCCTCCAGCACCTCCTCCGCCGCCCGATGAAAGCTTATGAAAGGGCCAGCTGGAGCTGGTAACGGTAAGCGTAAGCGTAACGGTAACACTACAGACTAAGCGGAAATAGCAGGAGCTAGCTAGTAGTTTTGGGGTGCGAAAGCGACGTGTTGAAGTTTCGGGGTGGGGCTTTGGGGCCCCCTTTGGCTTTGGTGGTCCAAGGCAGAGGCCGGGCACCTCTGCTTCTGCAGCTCACAGAGCCATGAATAAATCCGGCATCGCCTCCATCGCCAAGTCGAAATGAACCCACTGCCTCCTACTTCAACCACTCCTATTTTTTATCGAGCCAGTTTTTGAGGTTTACTTATCGTATACGTACTCACCATACCACCACCAGACGGTCGGTTTTCGTAGCGGTCCTGCGCAGGATCTGGGGCGCGAGGTGAGAGAACATGGCGCGGTCGAGCTGGCCGTATAGCCTTGCCTGGTTCAACGTCAGCAGGGCTTTGTTTCCGCCTTTATTCAAAAGCGAATTCAGGTCGATGCGTTTCCCGCTCCGCATCATTTCCTCGAGGCTCTCCAGGTTGCCGGGGTCCAGCGCCAAGAGAGGGGGGAGCGAGCTGCTCTGTTGGGGGGGTGTCGAGGGGGTGGGCTGGGCGCCGCGGACCGGGTCTGGTAGTGCATGGAACGCGGAGGACAACGAGGAAGGACCACGCATCCTGGTGTCATATGCATTTAACAACCTCAAAAAAACACGACGGGTGAAACTCAATCCTTTCAGAAATCACTTTGTTTAAATGGATGGCATGCAGCAGCCGCTCCTCTATCTCGATCACGATCCGAAACTAAATGAGTACGCACGGCAGGGGCCGCAGGAGCCTGCGCACGATGCCGCGTAGGTCAAATTCGATTTAGCGATGACATGGCCACGAGACGAGATCTTCGAGGTCGACTTCTCTCTTTGTTTCCATCTCTCTCGCTCCTCTTTCGATGATGCATCGGATGCATCGGATCATCGGCATCGGATGCAACTGAAGCAATCGTTCGTTCGTTCCTCGCTGGGGGCGAACACACTAGCTCATTCGTGCTCTGTGTTCTTTTGTCTTCTGCGATTTGTTTCGAATCCCCCTGCCGTCGATCTCTATGATAGTGCCATCTTCATCAGGTTTAGGCTACCATCTTCAGGTTTCGTGCTTGCCACAGCAGTGCGTCGACGTCTTCTTGTTCCGCGTGCACGGTCATCCGTTGACTCGTGACGAAAACGCACACCCCAACTTTTTCCCCAGCACAACTCTGCTCACTAGTACTTGCTTCACCTCCGCCTCCCAATACAAGTTCCGGTCCCTCCAATAACGCTGCTCCCACTTCGTCGTTCAATGATTCCAAACCCGTAATCCGCCCTTCCCGCTTCCACTCCAGCAGCTCCTCCATTTTCAGCCCCTCCTTCCCGTCGCGCGTGAGAAAATTAGCCCAGTCCTGCCGATGGGCCATGTGTAGCCGTCGTTTCCGTTGGTATTGCAGCAAAAACGGCACCGACTGCTGACACAGCCGGTAGCGGCATTTCAGGTGCTGCATGTATTTCTCGTTTCTCTCGCGCTTGAACAACGACAGCCCCAACTGAATCAACGGCACCCCGAAACCCACCTCCGGGTCGGGGAGGGGGGTGAACTTGGGCTTAGGCTTGGCAGCTGCTGCACCTGCTGAGTTTCCTTTTACCGCCGGAGGAGACGGTCCCGGACCTCCATCTTTCTCGTAGTTCTTGTTTCGCAGTAGACTGTCCCGCTCCGCTTTCTCGTTCCGCAGAAGCGAGTGCAGCGCTGCTGCGGCACCCGCGGTGACAATCGACACTTTCTTCGGCTTCGCGTGGCCGCGCGACGTGTGGAAGAAGAGGTTGTCGTTTTGCTCGCCGAGAACCGACCTCGCAGCCGAGGTATCGATGCCGTAGAAAGCCCAGGGGGTCAACATCATCTGCGAGTCAGCCTCCGCGGTCGGGGCGGCGGCGTGGTCGCCTCCAACAGCAGCAGGAGCCCCCACGACCCCCTCCGCCGCCCCCCCACCCTCTCGTCTCTTCGCGGCGTCGGCCGCCCGTTTCGCGCTGAACTCGTCGTCGAAACCGAGCAATCTCGCTTCGTCATAGGCTTCCACCGTGAACCGAGCCCACTTCTGCGAGAGCTGCTTGCGCCACTTCGTTTTCTCCCGCAGCCGCTTAAAGTAGCCCGCCTGCTGCATCTGCTTTACTTCTAGGCTCTCGCAGCCTTCTTGATCTTGATCTTCCTCCCGGACCTCGTTCGTTCCAACTCCAAGCGGTTCTTCCGGCTGTCTGTCTCTGCCCTCTGTCACCCAATTTCCTGGGCGCCGTCGAAATAGCGCGAGAAAGAACCCGCCGGCCTCGGGCTGGAGGTGCGGAGCGACGCGCGCGCACTTTCGCAGCTCGGGGTTCCGCGACGTCGGGGGACGCACGGTGGCCGGGAAAATGGTCTTCTTCTTCATCTTCTTCGCGCCAGAGTTATTTTTGTCGTTACTTGTTTTTTTATGTTTTATGTTCGTGCTCGTCTGGTGTAGTTGTGGTGGTCTCGGTTGTGGTCTATGGTCACCGGGGGGCGACATCATCTTGCAGCCCTCGTCGTCGGAGTTTTTCGCGGCCGATTTTTCGGTCTGTTCGCCCCCGTCTTCCTCTTGCTTCAGCTCGCAAGTTTGCGGGGGTTCCGGCACACGGCTGGCATCTTTTCTTGCTGCCCGAGGCGGCGTATTCATCTCCCCTCGCACAACTTGCTGCTCTTCCTTCTCTTCCCCCCCAGCCCCACCCTGTTCCCCTTTCAACAGGAACGGCTCCACGTCGGCCCACGTCTCCAGTCCGCGCATGCAGCGAAACTTCGTCCCGCGGATGTAACCACTGCTCCCACCACCATCGCCATCTCCATCTCCTTCGTCTTCGAACAGGTCCAGCAGTTCGATCTGTTCTTCGTGTTTCTCGAGAAAGGCTTGGACGACCGCTTCGTTTTCCACTGGGTTCAGCGAGCAGGTTGAGTAGGCCACCAGCCCGCCCTCCTCCAGCAGCGCAAACGCGTTTTCCAGCAGCTCCAACTGAACCCCATGCAAAACCGTGACCGCGTATCGCAACTTCACGCCAAAGTCCAAAATCGTGTCCCGGTACTTCCGCAGCGTGCCGTCGGCGCTACACGGCACGTCGCACAGGACTTTGGTAAACGTAGTCGTGGTCGTGCTGCCGTTCATCTCCCCGCGTCTGAGAGGACTGCTGCCGCTCGCCCGCAGCCGTTTCGCGAGTGTGGTGCCGTCCCAGCAACTGACCAGGCAGCTCGCGGAACGCGCCTTCTTGGCGTGCCGCGTCAGCGTCCAGCAGGCTCGCTCGATGTCGAAGTCGTTGGCCCACAGGAGCGAATTGTCCGGGAGGTCTTTCTTTCCGGAATGATATTGGTTTTTTCCTCTGAGCAGGTCCGCCAGCGCCAGCGTCTTGTTGCCGGGGGCGGCACACAAATCCAGGACGCGATCGCCTGCTTGGATCTGCAGGGCGATGACGGGCAGCATGCTCGCGATCTCGCCAAACTGGAAGTCGCCGCGCCGATTCGCCCCCTCGCAGAGCTCGCGGATCCTGTTCGACACCTTCTTCTGCTTTTGTTTGTATTTGTTTTGGCTCCAGTTTTCAACTTCAAGTTCAACACCCGGCGTTTTTTCCTCCTCATCTTCTTCGACTTTGGCGTCTTCGTTGTTGTACTTGTCGCAGACATTTTTATCCGTGAGCTCTGCTCCAGGTCCAGCAGGACCTTCTTCATCGTCTTCTGTTGGTGTTGGAGGACATCTTCGCTCCAGAGAGGAAAACGCTGCGGTTGAACAAGAGCAAGACCCCCCATTCGAATACAGCTCATTCGACAGGAAGTAGGCGTCGATGCCCGTTTCGGTGAGTTGAATCGCTTTGATGGGCGCGAAACCGCACTCCTCGACCAGTTCCCTTTTCAAAAGCGCGAGCTTGGCATTGCGGGCGCTTTGGTATTGCGGGACGAATTGACCGATGGTTCTCCTCGTTGACGTTCTACTCGTTGTTCTACTCGCCGGGGCCGCAACGGCAACTTCATCATCGAGTGCGAGGTCCCACCGCAGCCGGACCACGCAGGGGAGGGCAGTGGCTGCGGACTGTAGGAAGGCTTCGTAAGTCGCGTCCCCGAGATTAACCCGATAGTACTCCTCGAAAAGGCCGTCCGCGACCAGCGCCGCAGGGCGGTTCGTCCTCTTTTTCATTTATTTTTTTTATTTGCTACTCCTACTGTCCCAAGTCGTGGTCCTGATCCGGTGTCTTGCTGGCAGTATGAGCAGTACGGGACTTCTTTACTCGACCGATGCATTTCTTGCTAGCAGTAGAGTACCACTACCAGCTATGTAGGAGCGACAGAGCAATGAAGGATTCATCGATTCCAAGACGATGATCGATAATGGCCCAAGATCAAATTTCCATCAGATCTGATGATCCTCACGAATGTGACCGGGCAGCGGATGAAAATCACGCACGAAGTTGCGCCACCAGCACCTGTCGCTCAATCAATACAGTCGGAGTCGTCCTCAAGAAATCAAGTAGAGTCAAGCAGGTCAAGGTCAAACATGATCACAGTCTTTTTTTATCTTGCAGGCGCGACCATCACAAAGAGGTCCGACGAAGGCGCGGCGACCATCACGAAGAGCGCTTTCGCACTTTTTCAGATTCGTTTGAGCCTGCCAAAAGAGGAACAATCGGGTCGCTCTCGTCCGAATCGAGAAACCCACCACCACCGATTCGACTGCGGATTTCGTCGGTTTGGTACCGGACGTTGGCGCCTCGGTCGTCGGGGTGTGTTTCGGTATAAGAAAGTACTTCCATCGCCATTGGAATCGGTCCATCGCATGATGCTTCGCTCATGCTGTGTCCCAAAGAAACCAATAGGCGCCTTGGTGTCAAGGGATGCTTTGTTCATCACCAGAGAGAGTGAGTAATGGTAATGCATATGTTGCAATTGCGCTTGCTAAGGAGAAGGCTACGAACCCTCCTCAAAGTCTTGGAGTCTAAGATGATTGCTCAGTGCTGCGCCAGGTACCGGAGAGAATGGCGAGTGTGCCGCAAGCCGTAGCAGAAGAAGCTCGTCACGCGCTCGACGTCAATAAATAAATATGTGCTCGCGCTCGGCGTATACTTATACAACAAAGACAAACAGCTCGAGCTAGAGCTTCATCCACATCCCGTCCCCACTGGGTCCGTGTTATAAGCGGATTCGAAAAGGACAACGACAAGATTGATGTAGATGCTAGATGAGCAAGTACACCAAGTAAATCAATTATTAGTGATCTATATGATATAGACGAACCAGCGAAAGACAGAAGGACCGCATAAGTCGAGAAGTGGCAGTACTCAGAAGCAAGTACTTACTTAACAGCGACTGTGGCTTAAGTGACTGACAGATGCGTCCAGAATAAGAAAGTAGATTGATCCGAATCGAAGTGCTGCACTCAAACTCAAAGAAGTAGGAATAGAATAAGAAAAGTAGTTGCCTTTCAATTATGAAGAAATTAATCCCGGTGGCGCAGGTAGGCTATCTTAATCCGGGTCTACACGATCTAACACGAAGCATGGTTTTGAGGGGAACGGAGTTGTTTTGTCTTGGATGAGCGGCGCGGTGGACTGCGCGGATTCTTGGCCGCGTGAGAGTGACGGCACTCGATCACACAGGCCCACGCTTCTGCCCCTCGCGTCCTTACCCTTGTGGCCACAAGGTATCCAAGACAACGGCCGCGCTTCCGGTCTTTGGATTTGTAAGGTGCTCGCTTCTAGTGGCCGCGAAGCGAAGTCAAGTAGCCTCAAGGGGTGCCGGCTCACTGCTACTTGACCGCCACTAGGCTTTCAATTATAATTATTGCGCGATCAACATCAACCGCTGGGTCTGGGGATTGTGTCTTTTCGTAAACGTGCTGCGCAGTAACAGCATATAAAGTAGCGCACCATATCCATCGATATCCATAAAACTACCGCAAATAGTCCGGCAGTGCGTGGATCGCGTGGTTCTCTTGTATCGTCCTTTCGTCTTCCGGATTTTCCCGTAGCTCAACGTTATTGCCAAGCCTCGAGTCGAGCCGTACGTTGCTGCGAAGCCAATTTAAGACTTCGTAATCTCGTAGAACTGCACTTGAGCTCGAGGCCAAGTATGCCTCTCGTGGACCACTAAAAGAGGCGCGCAGACGCAATGGGTTGGCCCTCGCGGCCCATGCCTCCAGCGTTTCTCGACCGAAAGCAAATATCGCTTGCCTGATCAAGCGCGCGTGGGACGCCGCCGGCTCCTGGACGTCGCGGAAAAAACAGAAATCGGCGAAGTTGGAAAAAACATGCGAAGATGATAGGTCAGCGCCACCAGCCGCCACTTCTTCCTGCCGCATCTCGTGAACGCTTTGTTGCCACCACCACCGAAGGCTACCTTTCGCGTACACCGAACGCTTTGTTGCCACCACCGAACGCTTTGTTGCCACCACCTTTCGCGTACATTCCAGACCACTGCCCAGACCACCGTAAAGGATCCTCGCAAAGCAACTGGCACGTCGGCCCACTGCCGCAGCAAGTTGGTCCCAATGGCGGCACTCACGAATTTTTCAGACCGGACCACTGCTGCCGGCACGTGCAGCGCGTGGCTCACTGTGGCAAGCAAACGTCCGGGGGCGGGGTGCGCGACGTTTTTTCCGACGAGTCCCCGGGAGACAAGACTGTCTTCTTTGCCCGACTCAGCCACCGCCAAAAGCATGCACTCCAGGTCGCTCCTCGCGGTGCTTGGGACGTCCGCGTCCCACGACCGACGAAACAGCTCGGGAAAATGAAATAATGCTTTTCGCAGGATGCGGACGTCCGTTCGCGCGGGCATGCGCACCAGGGATCCCCAGCCAGCGTGGGCGCCTTCGACCTCACCCTTCCGAATGCGCCGGGCCAGGTCCTTGAAAATATAGTGCGCGGTCGAGTCCTCATCGAGAATCTCGGTTATAACGCGCACGGACCCTTTCGCAGCTTCCGGCAAGTCCTCCCAAGCTGGAAACCAAGCGGGTCCGCGCCGAAGGCCGGCGAGGGTGATGTCGTCGTGGTGGTGAAGATGCGGACTCAGCCGCTGCACCTGGTCCAGGGATGCCGGCGCGCCACGGAGCTCTTTCGCAATAGCCGCCCCGACAACCGCCCCCGACGCAGTCGCGCCACTTCGAAAGCGCCCCGGAATCTCCGCCCAGAAGGATCTCTCTGGCCCCCACCATTTGTGAATGGTGGCCGCAAGTACCTCGGCGGAAGTATCGAGCAAATGCCTCGGTATCTGCTCCGAAGAAACCACGATATCATCCCTGCGCAGCACGGCCGCGAGCACCTCTGGCGACAGCGTAGGCCCTTCTTCCCTAAAGGCGGCCGGAATATCTTCGAAGCGTCCACTCCACGAACCCTGCTGAATCAGTGCCGCAGTCTCTTTGGCGGAGAGTACATATTGTTGGCCCAACTGTGTCGCTGGATCCGTTATCAAGCCTTTCCGAATCGCGGCCACCACAGCGTCTTCACCCACTTCGTGCTCGTCCCCGGCACCAAGGGGACCGCCAGGCCCCATCAGACCGTCCTCCTCCTCGCCTGCCGGTGTAAAAATCTCCGCGAAGCTTTCTATCACGCCGGCTTCGATCGCAGCAATCACGACCCTGCGGTCGCTTTTCGCGTTTGCGGGCACGGTGGGCCAGCCGGTCTCCCAGTCGCCGGCCTCGATGGTCTGCAGCACGCGGCCAGGATCCAACTCCAGAGGTTCGAAACAGTTTCCCTCGCTTCGCATGGCTTTCGACGCGTGCTGCAGTCGTCCCGGTGAGTCTCCTGCGTTTCCGGTGAGAAAATCTCCGACAAGCTTGCGATGGACGTCGCGCGGTAAGTCCATGAATTCGGCACGCGGCGTCGGCGGCGCAAGAAGAGACTCCAGCTGGCCGGGCTGGCCTGCAGACCCCTCCGCCAGCTGGCTGGGCGGATCACCACCTGGCGAAGGGGTCTGCCGGTCGGCCCGGGTCATCTTCGTCCCTTTGCTGTCGTCAACCAGACCAGCAAAGGCGATGGCAGTGGCCAAGAAAGCAGCCCGCATATTGACGCACAATTGACGTTCCGGGATTTGATACTTATTAAAGTATTGTTTATCCGATAAGTACACGAACGTATTCGCGTGGCGAAGAAAAAGGCGTATGTTGTTCAGAGCTGAAACATTTGCAACGAGAGAACCGCGCTTAGTGTTTTTTTCTAGTTATGCAACAACTGAACTCTAATTGAACT
>RXOD01006241.1:0-10861 GCA_005223375.1 Amoebophrya sp. AT5.2
AAAGCCTAGATTTAGAACCACCTCAAAGCACCCAGGGAACCGGATCAGGCCCATGGAACTGAAAGAGATAGATAGAGGTGGGGAAAGGAACTTTCCTCTAGGTATACTCGACTCCGCACTGAACCACAGGCCAGCCTATCGCGAAGAGCCGTGGCAGAGCATGTGACAAACCGATCACAATTACAAGCAAAAACCGTATCACAGATGTGATTACAAGCACCAAAACCGTATCACACCGATTTTAATTCCAAATTTTAACTTTTTATTTCGGACCCCTAGGTGGGAAGCCGGACGCACCTGCCCTCAGGTGGGGAGAGGCGGCGACAGGGGAGGGCTACAGGGGTCGAATCCTGTATCATCAAAGCGCAGAAAAAACAGGTGTTCCGAGAGGGAAACCGAGAGCTACTTCTAAGCGAAGACAGCGACAGCCTGCAAAGTAAAGATAATTGCGCGATGATTCCTTGCCCGCGTTAGCACGCGTTGTCATTCATTTCGTACCGACGCATAAGATCTATATGTATCTCATTCCCCATACGATACCCGTTCCCGTTCCCGTAGTACTCGACAACATCTGTCGCGGGCACAGACGCTGTAGTTGGGCCGCGAGTGTCTTCCCAAAAGAAATCACCACGAAACCCAAGGCCAAGGGTCAGCACAGGATTGTCAAGAACTGATGCACGTATTTCTCCTGTCACGCCAGCTCGCCCACGCGGTGGCGCTGCGCGCGCGCGCCCCCTTCTTGTCGTGTTCTGTTCTACTTTCACTTTGTTTCAGTCGTCTTACTTTGTAGTCGCATTATGCTCACGTCATGCAAAAAAACGTACTTTAGCGGTGATTTGTTTGCCCTCAGCTGCGCATGCAGTGGCATAAAGCCGCTTCTATCTTCTACGCTTCGTCTTCAGTCACTATCACGTTCCTCCTGTACCAAAATTTACAATTTTCCACTGCTTTTGTGTTGTAGTTGTACGTCCAGGTGCAGCTGTAGAAACTCGTGTACGTGTTCTCACTTTTAATGTTAATAGCAATTTAAGTATCTGCTCGACTTCGCCTCTTCCGGTCGTTACGGCAAGGATTTACTCTACTGCTCCTCCAAGTATAATTGCGTTCATCTGCCTGTGCTGTCGCTGTGGTAGCTGAGAAAGAAAATTCAAGATGAGATCATTCTTGCGTTTACTCCTAGTCATGCGCCTGAAACAAACCCCAACTCAAGGTCAACCCTGAGAAATGCAAAGCTCAACATACTCGCCGGGGCCGGGCTGCTTGTACGTCTACAACTAGCTCTCCCCCTGATCCAACATAAGTATCTCCACCGAAACCGGTTCGTCCCCTCCTTTGAACAGCACGCTAGGACAACTTCGCCAGTTTATCGTAGAGTTGCTGCGCCATATCCTTTCGCTCTCCCAGCACCGGCGTGCACTGCCTTACGCTTTTCCATTCTCCGTCCACCTTTTTGATGCCCTCCGCCTTCGTTGTGAAGGGTCCCCCGTGCTGCCCGAGCAGCCGCCGTATTTCCCGCGGCTTTTGCTTGTCCTGGACCACGACCGGGGGCATCGCCTCCATCCGGGCCAGCAGCTCCTGCGTGATCGGCTGGCAGTCCAACGAAGTGGCAGGCATGGTGGTCTTCTTGGCGTACCAGATTGGGTCGAGGCGGGGGCCGCGGTTCTGGTTATTCGCCGGTGTGTACCAAAACGCCTGCTGCCGCGGCTGGTTGAAGATCTTCTTGTCCTTGTCCACGGTCAGCAACGTGGGGAGAGAAGACGGCTGGGGCGATTCAGTGAGACTCGACAAAGGCGTTCAACTATTACTATTCCTGTTTGATTTCCTGTAGTAAGGCCAACCCGTACAACAAACAATCAAAGTGGAAGAACCCAGCTGAAAAGAATTGCGTGAAAATACCATTTTCGCGCTCGATGTTCCTGCGACGGCATTATTATTTGACCCGCTTGAGCTCGTCTCTTTTGACTGCTCGCGGACGTCTGACAACTTCGCACTCGGCCGCCTGCTGTGCTCGACAGTCACCACGCCGCTCTGTGGTGTTCGTGCGATGCGAAGATGGGTTCAGCAAGAAATAAGAAGCGAGTACTACGAGAACAAAGTAGAAGTCACAATCTGTAAAATGTGTCTGCTATACGTACATACCGATCTGCCTCCCATCGTCGAGAAGCTGGGTCTGCGGCTGCAGTCCGTGGTAACGACTCCCGAAGAGTTGGCTGTGCCCAACTTTGAAGTGTCCTTCGATGTGTCACGCGTGGACCGATCTTCTGGCGACATCATATTGGCGCCCGGCTTCACGTTCACGGCAGCGCCAGCAGCGACGGCCCCGGGATGCACCGGCGCGGCTCCGGCTATATGATGTCCCCCGCCCCCGGGCGCCACGATCTTTATCAGTGAAGGATCCTTGCTCGAAGTCGTAACAACTGTTGCTGGCGTCCCGCTGGAGGCCACCGGCCCACCTCCTCCCGCCACTGCCACGACGAGAGGTGGCAGCGTGGTGGTCGAAAACTGTTGTGGCACCGCGCCACCGGATGTTGAAGGAGCAGCGGCAGGTGCAGTCCCAGAGGACGAGGTTGCTGCTACGACCATTCCGCCAGGACCACCAGCCATGTGCTGCATCTTCAGCGCCGTGCTCCGACTGAGATCGCTCGGCGTACGTTGCAAAGCGCCGCCTCCTTGCGGAACGGCAGGTGGAGGCTGAACACGAGCCGTGAAGCGTTCAATAGCGGGTGGTGGCGGGTTCGGATTCATCGCCTTGGCGGCTGCTGACCCTGCATGCTGCCCGCTTGGAGAGGACGACATCCGTCCTCCAAAGCCGAAATGCTGCTCCTGCTGCCGCGTGCAGCCGTGCAGACTTTGACTCTGGTTGTGCGCCGTCGGCAATGCATCGGCGGGCGCAAATCCGGTCATCTGCTGGGGTCTTTTCGGGCTCGAAGAATCTTGCAAGACTAGCGAAGACGAACCCGCGGTAGTGGCAGCTGCATTCGTGTTGAGGGTGGTTCCACATGATCCACTTACGGCACCACTATTTCTACTTGATGAACTCGCGACGGCCCCTCCTCCAGCACCTCCCGGCCCGAAAAAAGCTGCTTGCGTCCTCCTCTGCTTGGAAGATCCGACTGCGACGTTGCCTGAGAGTGAGAGGTGTGCCGGAAGATGATGCAGGCCGGTCCTGGTGAAGAGCCCCGCTCGAGGCGGAGTGTAGTATGACAGGCCTGCACCTTGCTGCGTTGCTGCTGCTACTGCAGCTTCCTTTCGTGCCGCCGATTTGACGTCGTCGTCGTGTGCAGTCGCGGTATTATCCTCGTCATGCCCAAGTGGGTCCAGATTGCTTTCCGACAGTTTGCTCTCCAAATGCGTGGGCAGCACGGGGCCGCTCGGGTGCGAGTTCAAACCCGCAGCAGCTGCATGTTGAGCAGTTGTAGTTCCAAATTGCCCTGCAACCCCGCCTGCCCCAGCTTGTTGCGCTTGCGAGAGCGACGATAACAAAAATCCGTGCTGACTCAAGCCACGTGCACCACCAGCACCTGAATTAGCTGCAGCTCGAAGACCCGCATTCGATGGGCTCGGCAGCTGGCTATTCCCTCCCCAAATGTCGCAGGTTTCGATTGTATCCGCCGAAGGTCGTCGGTTCTCCTGGCTACCTTTATTCGGAATGCCGACCAGAAAAGCGGCCGATGAGACGGCCCGACACGCGCCCGAGGCGTCGCCAACAATCAGCGGCGGCGCCGGTATCAGCTTGTTCTTCCGCGCCGAAACTGCACCGGCATCGAAGCCCTGGACCAGTTCCAGTATTTTTTTTTTCGTAATTACTTTTTGAGCGTTGTTCAAGTTCACACACATTTTTCATGCCGCGCAGCCACTGGTGGATGCAAAGGCTACTTTAAGAAGCGATCAATGTACCTGCTTCGAGCTCGACGAAGACTTTCCGGTGCTGGCCTTGGGTGGAGCATTGAACAGGTCCCGCACGTTTATTCGCGGCAACGAGAAAGCCATCGCAGCACCAGCAAATAAGCGAGAGCGCTCCGCGCAGGGAGTGGGAGCAATGATCTATGTATATATTGTAGAACTAGTTA
This sequence comes from Amoebophrya sp. AT5.2, assembly GCA_005223375.1. Lineage (NCBI taxonomy): Eukaryota > Dinophyceae > Syndiniales > Amoebophryaceae > Amoebophrya > Amoebophrya sp. AT5.2. Next base: position 4,071 of record RXOD01006241.1, read on the forward strand.
AGCACACGGCTACAAATCAATTGCTGTTGCTGCACACTGAACACTAGCATGACCTTGATCTTGATACTGAAAGAAATGAAAATCTATCAATCCTTCTACGTATCGAGAAAACGACAAGGAGTAGAGTGAAGTCTTGAATGAACGGTAAAATTTCTTGCGTTACACGGTATAGTGTGCGCAGGGTACGACACATAGACAAAGTGAAGGCAGCTGGTAGTTTTTCGGCATACGAATCGTGGTTGAACTACAGACTTTGCACGAGACTTCTCGGGTCGTTCCATAGATAGGAAAATCACACGGGTGCAAGAGGGAAGCAATACTCAGACAGCACGCACTCACGTCGACGACACGAAAAAACACCGAAAGGCCACCTGATGCATTCTTCGCCGGTAAAAAAAAACAGAGAAAGCATGAAGCGTCACGCGCAACAGCATATTGCACCAGCGGTTGCGGCAGCGCCCTCCATCCATCCATGCACGCCTAGTTCCCGTGGCTCATAGGCACCTAAGCAAGTCGTTCTTGGAGGTTCGGCTCCAGGAGCAGGATTTGTGCGTCTTGGTCCGCCGCCGGAATTATTCGCAGTCAGTAGATTTTCTTTTTCTAAATCTCAAGCTGCTGGCATTTTCTTGTGGTGATGCATTTGCACGAGATGCTGCGCAAAATCCCTGTACGCTGTCCGGCACTGCTGGGATCTTTGTAGGCGCGCAATTCGCTGCGCCCGGAGCTCCCCGGGTCGCAAGGGTAGCCGTAGCAGCTTCTGCTTCGTCACCCGTCGTCGCTCTACGGCGAATTTTTCGTCGGATCGCGCAGAGTCCAACGAGCAGGTGTGCTGTTCGATTTCGGCCGTTGTAGTATCCGGCCCCTCATTTCGCCGTCCCCGCCAGCTTTCGCCCCGCACAGAGGCAGCCAAAGCCAACATGCTGGGCGCTGCATTAATCCATCGGTCGTCGGGCGCCGCGCCCGCGCCGCGATTTATTAAAATTGCCCAGCGCGGCGGTGCCGTAGCCTTCAGTGGACGCAGCAGGAAGTGTCTCGACGATTGTCTCGATCTCGTCGCGACGAACAAGCCGGAAAGGAAAAATAGCGCGTCCTTAGGAATCAACATCCATGTTGCCGTCCGCACGGTGACCACCTCCCGGCGTTCGGTCCTCCTTTCGCTTTTTCCTTCCGAAATCGTCCACCTCCTCGTCGTCGGAACACCATGCCCGCTTCTCGTCCTGGTTCTGACGATCAAAAAACCCGCCGCCACGACCCTCCTCTGGCCGCCGAAGTGCGCGCGCGGCCTCCCGTTGCTTATGCAACTCGATACTCACTGATGGCTTCAGCTGCCCGCACTTGTTGCAGCTCGTCCGCCACTCCCAGTTGATGTTGCTGCAACTGCCGCACTTCCAGTCGGTCTTGCGGAATATACCTGTACGTAGGAAGTAGATGCAGATGCTTTTGCGATACTATTTGCGTATCATGTCAATCGATGTACGAAACAAAAAATGGGTTCAGTCTCCTGTGCTCTCACAAGCGAGCCAGGATCGATAAACACGATGAACTGTCACAGACCGACGGTCACAAGCAGCGATAAAACCCTCAAGATACTTGAATTTTTTGCGAAATCGTTTGACGGCAATGGTGGTCGCTCCGCCCCACATTTCTTACACCGCCGCCGCTTCTCGATGTTAATGGTGTTGCACTTCGGATAGCTGACGAAACCATTTGTCTCAGCTTCGCACATCCAGTCCGTTTGCTCCTCCCCCGTGACGAAAAGGGCACTGTCGTTCGGCCCCGCCGCGGCGTTCTGAACTCGGAACTCCATAATGGTGTGGCTGTGGCCCTCTTGCTCTTGGATTGAGATTGTCGTAACCTAGTACTCGCGCCTCAAAATCAAATCCGAGTACCTCCTCCTCGTCAAGTGTCTAAATCTACCTTCCTTGTGTAGTCAATGGCCTCCTTTGTAGGCTGCGCCCACAAAAACTTTGCTGTAGACATCTTCGAGCACTTGCTGTCACTGTGCCGCGCAGATATGATCCAAAGCCCCTCTTCGTACTGTACTCAAAATTGTAATTGGTGTCTACTGCTGCTGTTCATTGTTCAGTTACACGAAGACAAAGATCAAGAAAGATCGCGCACGGTTGGGAGTTGTTGATCACGGTGAAATGAGCTCTCTGGTTACTTACACGAACGAATGCACTCCCTTGATGCTTTCTGCACAATGACTGACACTGAAGTCAAGTGGTCAGGCAACAGAACATTCCAGCAGCTACAAAACCTCTCGGCGAGCCTCGAAGGCTGGCCCATGGCGACCGCCTTCTTGTCTTTCGATCTCGTTCGCATATCTGCCTTCGTACTTTCTTGCACGGCTTGCTGCGCCTGTCGCTACAATCGTCGTGGCGCGCAAGCGAAAGGGGCTGAGCAGTCCTCCAGCTGCGGAATGCGCAATCCCACTGAGCGAGTGCTGTGCTCGTCGTGTTTGCGCATCAAATTGTTTTCATGAACTGAAGAGTTCCAACGTCCTAACCCGTACTCCTCCTCGCCTGTGCCACTCATTGCTGAGGCTGAGGGCGTCGCGATTACATCAGCGGAAGCTCGGACGCCAGGCGAATAATCGCAACGCTGCGAGAGTTATCTTATTTTTTTACGATTTAAAATCAAAACCGTCTCTGCCCCGGAGCTCTGCGCGTGCGCGCTTGACTTGGAAAGATTTAAAGCAAAACGATCTGGAAGTCTACGTCGGTCCCCAGCCGCATCTCGATAAACAGAAAGGCAGCAGCCGCCGCCCAGCCGCCAAAGGTCGACGCCCCAAAGGCAGCACGCGCACACCCTTGCGGCCCGTTCTCCTCCGCATGCCCGAAGTGGTAGAGCTAAAGACACAGGCACACACAAAGCTAGGCGGCAGCGGCACGCCGCCAAGATATTACGCGGAGTGGACCGCGGAGCAGTTTCGTTTACCCGTACGCTCGCGCTCACTTGTCTGCTTTGCTTGTCGCATATATTGTTGTGGTATTCGGTCCAGCTGCCCGCTTCCCAGTGGCCCCATGCCTCTGCTCGGCGCGTGCTGTTCAGTTGCTCCAATAGGTTGCGGCGCGCCTGGTCTTCTTGCGTCAGTGTCCAGCCGCAGCAGCGGGGCGCTCGGCTTCTTGCTATTCGGTTGCACGCTTCGCAGAGGTTCAGACGATTCGCCTGCTGCGTGCCCCGAGAGGCCAGAAAGCTCGGCAGTCCGAGCCCGGCACGTCAGCAGTGACGCACATAAGTAGCAAGCGTTTCCACCAACGCCGAAGGGCGCAACAACGGGAACAAGACGTCGGGCATCAAATCTTTTTTCTCGTCCCTGTGCTTTCGCTAAGCGATGTGATTCACCAGACCCCTCCGATTGTGTTCCAACAGGACAAGCTCAAGCACGGACAACGAACGCGAACGCCGCCGAAGCACGTACGGCCGCAGGAGCACTAGCACGTGCTGCTGCCCAAGTCTTGGTCTCAGGAGCATGATCATGACAACCATTGTAACGAACCACGTTCGCGTGCCTGCGTGCACCTGCACCCCCGACTCCTTGTCGCGTCCCACGGATAAGGAAGTGCGCCTCTACTGATTCTGCCTGCAGGCATCAGTTCAGCAGCAAAATTCGGTTTCGAAGGCAAACCCGCAGAAGTGCCGCGACGAAATAAAAAAGGACAACACTCAAAAATGATGGTGATGAGAAACTGTCGTGAGGGTAATCCAGCCAGCGGCTTCGCTTCGAGCGAAAATAAATGTCCTCACTTCATTCGGAATATTATCAATCTTTACTGTACGAGGGTCCAAAAATCCAATGAAAGCAGCAACATCAGGCGCGGTCTATTGACTCCTTCAATGACGACATGGCGCTCCTCCCGGACGTTCAATGCTTGAAGTGGCGGCAGCCTGTGAAGACCATGGCGATGCCATGTTCGTTTGCAGCGTCAATGGCCTCCTGGTCGCGGATGGAGCCGCCGGGCTGAATGATGCAGCTCACCCCCGACTTTGCCGCGGTGTCGATCCCGTCGCGGAACGGGAAAAATGCGTCCGATGCCATTGCGGACCTGTGATAGTTTAAGTTGCCCGTCCACGACGCTCCCCGGGGTCCAGCGGCCTTGACGAATTAATAGATAGTGAAGAAGGAAAGCCAATAGTGGAACGAAGCATCATCCTGCTCATCAATGAATGTTTAAATGTTGTACCCTTTCAGCTCCAGCTTGGCTTCTTCTGCCTTTTCGCACGCGATTTTGGAGGAGAAGACGCGGGACATCTGCCCGGCGCCCACGCCGTACGTCATGTTGTTTTTGGCGTACACGATCGCGTTGCTCTTTACAAACTGGCACACCACCCAGGCGAACTTCAAGTCCCGCATCTCTTCCTCCGTCGGCTTCTTCTCTGTCACCACCTTCAGATTCTTCTCGAAGTCGTCCGCCGAGACTGCGTCCCGCGTTTGCACGAGCAGACCCCCCCGGATCTTCTTGTACTCCAACTGGGGACCACCTCCACCTCCAGCTCCACCAAATTGCAGCGCGCGGACGTTTTTCTTCCCCGCCAGCGCTGTTTTCGCGGCCTCCGCGAATGCCGGGGCGAGTAGCACCTCCACGAACTGGTTCCCCACGATTTTTTCCGCCGTCGCCGGATCCAGCGTCTGGTTCACGGCGATGATGCCTCCGAACGCCGATGTCGGGTCCGTCTGGAACGCTTTTTCGTAGGCTTCCAACAGCGACGCCCCGTACGCCACGCCGCAGGGGTTGGCGTGCTTCACGATCACGCACGCCGGGGTGGACGGGTCCAGCGCCAGCACGCAGTCCAGCGCGCCGTCGGCGTCCGCGATGTTATTGTAGGACAGCTCCTTCCCCTGCAGCTGCGTGGCCGTGGCGACCGACGCAAAGCGCACCCCGCTCTCCGCATACAGCGCCGCCTTCTGGTGCGGGTTTTCTCCGTACCGAAGCGACTGCTTCTTCTTCAACCCGGTGTAAAAAAAGTCGGAAAACTCCTGCAAAGAAGGAGCATCTGCATCATCTCCCGCTCCTGCGCGGCTAGTAGTTGCGGTTGTACTCTCCTTCGACTTCTTCTCGGTGTCGGCAGCGTTCGCGCCGCCGCCGGACTCCTCCGGGGAGGGCGGCGGGATCCGGAAGAGGTATTCCGCAATCATGCCGTCGTACTTGGAGGTTTGCTCGAAGGTGGAACGGCTCATCTCGAACCGCAGCTCCGGGCCGATTTGTCCCCCGTGCTCCGCCACCTCCCCCAGGATCCGCGGGTAAAAATCGGGCGAAGAGCAGACCCCGACGTGCGCCCAGTTCTTCGCCGCGGCCCGGAGCATCGTGGGTCCCCCGATATCGATGTTCTCGATCGCATCTTCCAACGTGCAGCCGGCCTTGGCCACCGTGGCCGCGAAGGGGTAGAGATTCACGACGATCAGGTCGATCAGCCCGATGCCGTGCTCTTTCAGCGTCTCCTCGTCGGTGTAGGAGCCGCCGCGGCGGGCCAGTATGCCGCCGTGGACCTTGGGGTGCAGCGTTTTCAGGCGGCCGTCCATCATCTCGGGAAAGCCCGTGTAGTCGGAAATCTCGGTGACGGCGAGCCCGGACTTCTTCAGCAAGCTGCACGTGCCCCCGGTGGAAAGAATCTCGATGTCGGGACAGGACTTCTGTAGCGATTGACAGAACTCAACCACACCGGTCTTGTCCGAGACCGACACCAGGGCGCGGCGGATGGGAATCATCTTCACGCGCCTATTAGTTGATGCCTTTGCCTATTGTTCTTCGCAACTCTACCGATGTGTACCAGGCACGACGACAACCTTTTACTTCTTTTGGTGTGCTGGTCGTCCCCCGTTCGGGTTCGGTTCCCGTAGTTAGTCGTGACAATGCCACACCATGCAGGTCTAGAGCTTGACTTTATTGAGTTTCCCTCCAATCGGGCTGCGAGCCTGCTCCCAGGACACCAGCGAAGTGCCGAAGCCGAACATCACCGCGCGAAAGTTTGCAGTGCCTGCGCCACAGGCCGCAAGTCCACCAGCTGCAGCAGCAGGTTTAGGTTTTCTTCCCTTCGTTAGAAGTCCTAGAACTTCAGCTTTTTTATTAATTCACTGATTCATCAAGATGACCATGACAGCGTATGAAATCTGACAAGGTGTGGCCTGTATACTATACGGCTCAGTGTGCAAATTAATTAATAGCTCATCAATTTTTCATTTCTACCGCGTGAGATAGACGACTTTCTACATCCATGGTTTCAGGCCTCAGCTGTGCTCCTCGGCGTTAATGATCAAGTCAATGTCTTGAACATCAGCGTTATTGAAGTAAGTTCAACATCCATCGACCGAAATCAACAACAATGGTGAAGTGACTGATGGATGAGAAATAAATTTAATTTGCAAAAACTAGCAAGAAATTGATAGAAAACCTGGCACGCAGAAAATGGAAAACCTGCTCATCGGTAGGTTATGTTGGTAAGGGCTGTACGAATTGACTCAAGAGGCATGGCATACAATTTTCCATAAAAAAATCACATATTCAGCGAGGTGGATTAAAGCAGGGCTGGATCACCATCAGCACCAATTGGCGTCGAGGTGCACGACCACGACGGTGCTGCTGAGAGTTCTTGGTCCTCAACCTCAACACGACGTCGACCCCCCTGCACGAAGATCTGCGAAAGCTCGGCACAGAGCGATTTTCGCAGGGAACCTTGGTGACCCAGCTTTGCCCCCTGGGAAGGCACGACGCCTTTCAGCCCGGCCACGGCGATGAAAATACCCGTAAAGCAAGCTTCAAATTGCACTTTCATCTCTGTGGCCTCCGCTT
>RXOD01006242.1:0-10859 GCA_005223375.1 Amoebophrya sp. AT5.2
AATTGCGGCGGGGGTTCCTGCAAGAACAAGCACAAGCTGCGAAAAAGAAGCGGAACAAGAAAAAGAAGTGAAATCGATTGGTGATCGATTGGGAACGCTTTTTGACGCAACATGATTGCGATTTAGTACGCCCACGCAGAGATCAGGATCATGAATGATAATGAACCGGATGTAATAGACGCACGACTGCATCATCACCAGCAACGCGCCCGCAAAACAACGCTGCAAACCGAGGAACGGAGGAGACGGAGTAGAAGAGTAACACTAATACAAACGATTATTCAAAGGCAAAGAGCGCAGAACGGTATGAATGGCGGCGCGTGTCGCTTGCGCTTCTGCTGGCGGGAGACTGAGTATACAGCATTGTTCTTGTCCGTTGGTAGTCCCTGTCCGGGTCATTGAAGATGTCCGTGATGAAGAGCTCAAAAACCCGAAGGATCGCAAAATCAGTACCGCCGACGATAATGTCGGAACTGATTCATCCGCATGCTTCGCAGGCGATCAAAGGATCCTCACCGTGCAGATCTTCGATTACTTTTTACAACACCGCATGTTGCACCAGCTCTCCACTACTCTCTGCATCCAGATCCGCAGCCTGAGCCTGAGCCAACGGTTGAATTACAACACGTACCCATCAACAAGAACCCTAGCAAAAAAACTAGAAAATGGCGCGGCACCATCCGGACTTGATAATGTGCCGGAAGCAGCCAGGCGTGGCGATCGGGAAGCTGTGCGAGAAGTGCGATTCCAAGTGCCCGATTTGCGACTCCTACGTGCGGCCAACCCTGCTTGTGCGGATATGCGACGAGTGCAACTATGGCAGCTACCAAGGAAGGTGCGTCATCTGCGGAGGTACAAATTTACTTTTACTAATTTAAGGTTCAACCACATCCACAAGCACAACCTATGATCTTCATCTTCAATCACTCCACTTCCTTGCTTGCTGTTGCTTCTACCCACGTGCAGTTTTATTTCCGTCGGTTCTTCTACAACAGGTCCGGGGGTATCAGACGCGTACTACTGCAAGGAGTGCGTGCAGCAGGAGAAGGACCGGGACGGCTGCCCAAAGATTGTCAACCTGGGTCAGGCAAAAACCGACCTCTTCTACGAAAGGAAAAAGTACGGCTTCAAGAGAAGACTGTAAACGACGACGAAATCGAAAACGTAATAAACGGGACGATGCGCCTACTTCGGCCACGAATTTCAGGCGCTGCAGTAGTGCTGGTGCTCCTTTGCCATTCTCTAAGCGAACAGCAACGACAACGTGGTCACAAAGCTGAACCAAAAAATAGTGACTTTTCTCACCCACGTGGTTTTTTTTGCCCATCTTTTATCATGGCTTTTGATTTGCTGGTGCTGCCCCGATAAGTATATCTATGCACGAATGATGGTTTTGGAGTTGCTGTACCATCTTGTCCTGTGTTCATAGCTTCAAGAACTTGGCCCTCGATCTTCCTCGTGCTTGTCGGTCTGATCTTGATCATCACCAATCGAAGGGGAGTTTCCGTCGTACCGGGAGGACCACGACCGAATTTCTTTGTGTGATCTTTTCCGTCGCAGGGGCTAAAGGGGATCATAGGGAAGAGGGGTGGTCGCAGTCGTTTGGGTGCAGCCCGGGACTCTGCGTCGTACGTATCAAACAGAAGCATATTTTCCGTTCGACGTTCCGAGAGAATCGGGACTGGAGCAAGAAGATGAAGTGTGCGTCAGCGATTGATTCCTAGAACTCGAAGCGCGCGCGTTTTTGTTGGTATAAAAAAGTATAAGTAAGTAGGCAGAAGTACCCTCTTGGTCTTCTTGGATGGCCCACAGGTGAGCATAAAAAGAAAGGATGTCGTCTGACGACCGCATCCACAGCAACATGTTCTTCTTTCCCGAAGACGACACCACCAGCGAGAAGAAGAAAAAGAAGAAGAAGTCTGCTGATGCCGACGACGCGGCGCCCCCCGAGCGAGATCAGGCGGGCGACTCACCTGGAGGTCCGGACGAGAAGAAGAAAAAGAAGAAGAAATCTGCTGAGGGCGAGGACGATGGTGCAGCTCCAGCCGTGGAGGCCGGGCGCGACCACGACGACGTAGGTGCCGTCGAGAAGAAGAAAAAGAAGAAAAAATCTGCCGAGGGCGAGGACGACGCGCCGCCCGTCGAGTCGGGGGACGCTGACCGCGAGGAGAAGAAAAAGAAGAAGAAGCGGTCCGCCGAAACAGACGATGAGGAAGCGGGCGCAGCAGGAGCGGGCCCAAGTACTAAATCCGGCGACGAGGGCGAGCAGCACCAGGCCAAGAAGAAGAAGAAGAAGCGCAAGAGCGAGGACGCTGATGACGTGGAGGTGGAGAAGAAAAAGAAGAAGAAGAAAGCCTCCCAACAAGAAACGTCGTCGGACGAGGAGGACGAGGATGAAGATCCTGAGCGCCTGCAGGCGATCATGAAGCAGTCCTTCGCTGCGATGGGCGAGAGGATCGCGACCACCGACGTCGAACGCGAACCTAAGGCAAAGGCGTACAGGTCCGTGCGGATCGGGTTCGCGGATGTGCCGGACGAGGAGGAGGAGCAGCGTTTATACCAGAAGTTCCGGAAGACCGGCAAAGCGCCCGCCAAAAACTACGACGCCAAAAACAGCATCTACGCGTCGAAGCGGATGTCGGAAGCGGACATCGTGGACAGCGAGGAGGAGGAGGCAGATGATCATCATGATTCAGAAGATGGGGAGGGTGGTGGCTCTGGCTCGGTCACGGAGGACGAGCAAACCACGAAGCAGCTACTGCAACAGGAGAAGCCCGCGGGGACGATGTCGTTGTCGATGGAAGACGCTGCGGAGATTGACGCGTTCGATGACGTGTTTTTGGAGCACGGGACGCACGCCGCGGACGCTCCCAGAAAGTCCGCGCTGTCGAGAAAGAGCGTGCTGAAAGCCGCCGCAGAGACGGTTCTGCTGGGGGCGACAGGCTCGAGGAAGGGTGCGCGGAAGAGCGCGCAGCAGAGCACGGGCACGAGCCTGGCGGGGAACTTAAGCATGTTCGAGAGGCTGTTCTCGATCAGCGGGTCCGATAGGCGTGGGGTGCCGTCGGACGTGCAACTCGCGGCGAAAACCCTGTTCGAGACGCTGCAAAACCACCCGGAGGCGGCCGGGAAGCTGTTCGGCGAGGACGGCATTGGCATTGAATCGGGGGCGGAGGACGAGTTCGGGGGCGATGCGAAATCTGGGTTCCGGGCACAGGCCACCACGGACAGCAGCCGAGAGGCGTTGAGCAAGAAGTTTGGCTCGCTGTTTGACGGGACGGCGAGCCGAGAAGCCGGGACAGATGGAGAACGCCCGAAATCCGAGGACTTCGCCGACGCGCAGTTTTTCTCGCGCTTCAAAAGCAACGTCTCCCGCATTCCGTCGGCAGGCGAAGACATGTTCGACGCGACGTACGACAACGCGGAGGCAGCGGGGGGCGCAAAAACAACGAGCGGGGACGGAAAGGCAGCATCTTCGCCTGGGGGTGATGACGACCCAGCGTCCGGCAACGCCGCAGCGGATAGTCAAACGCAAAATAAGAGCAAGCCGCAGAAGGTGCTCCTCCTCTCGGACCTGCCAGCTGACGAGCGGCGGCGCATGATTGAGTTCCTCGCGGTGCACAAGGTGGATTTCGCCCCCGACGGCCAGTATTACGCGGCGGATATCGCGATGGTGAACGAGAGGGTGGCCGCAGGGGATTCTGGAGGCGCGCCGGGCGCAAGAAGTGCAGACGATGATCTTCCAGATGCCCCGGCCACGACCCAGGAGGAGGCCACGCTTCGCATCCTCGCCGAGTACGACGAAACGCAGGCCTACCCGCTGCTCGACGAGTTCCGCGAATTCTCCAGTGGCGGCCCCGGACTGGGTAGTTCCCAAGGGGCTTCCGGGCATCATCATTCATCGGGCGGCGGCGCCTCCACTCTCAAGGGCCATTCTCATTTTGGCGCGCTGTACCGCAAGGACCAGATCGTGATTCCCGAATCCGTGTTCGAGCAGTACCGCTCCTTCGCGCAACTCCTCTTCCCCCCCAGCGGAAAGCTGATCGACCACCGGCTGGCGTTTTTGGTGAACCTGATCGACGAGATCTACGCAGCGCGGTACGCGCTGGAAACGAGGAAACTGCGCAAAAACTCCGCGATGCGCATCGCGGAGCTGGAGGCGGAAGCGAAGCTGGCCTACGAAGCTTAAGGAATTGATTTGATTGATGACAAAAAACTCAATGCTAGCGGGATAGTGGTGTCTGCTCTGGCGCTGTCCGATGAACGCCCTAGAAGGCTTCGGGAGGGCGGGCCGCCATTGGGGGTAGGTGACTAGGACCACTCTGGCGCAGATTCATACGGGTCCGCGACAAAGCCAGCAGGGAAGTCACATATCAGTCAGATGAGACAGGCGGAAGCTTCAGCTATTGATTTCAAATTGTTGTAGTTAGACTACAAAAGCAAAACTTCGGTGATCAGTCACAACAGCATTGGCAGTTTTTCATCGAACGAGCTGTAAGAAGAAGAGGGCCGGACGGGGACGAACAGTTTCACTGCGAACGGGATCAACCCGGCGGACCCGGAGGCGAAGCAGCGCGAGCGCGACAAGCTGCACCAGAAGCGGGGCGGCACGGCGGTTGATTACAGCGATTTTGCGGACAGCGCCGCGGTGAAGCTCGCTCGCCTGGGCGACGCGCCCGGCGTGCAGACGCACTTCTTCGAGGGGAAGAAGGCGGTCGGCGGCCCGCGGCCGGTTGTCGCCGGCATGAACGAGGACCTCACGAATACCTTCACGAAAAACCTCTTTCTGTCGGAGAGCAATTTCGAAAAAGGACCGGTAGCTGTCGAGAGTGTGGAGCAGGACCGAAATTACCTGCAGAGCCGCATCAAAAACTCCGCGGTGGGGATCGCGCGCGAAGACCCCAACGCCGTGAAGGCCGCGGACGGCAGCGGAGAGGACCCCTTCCAGATGCTGAACTCGACAAGGCAGGAGTCAGCACTCTTCGCGAACGGGACGTTTCCGGTGAGTGCGATTATGGAGAACGGCGAGGCGAGAGAATGGTTGTTGTACTACGTTGCGGCGCTCTGAACCGCCCGGCGCTCGGGCGGCTTAAGCGATGCCCCATTGTGGGGGTTAGGGGCCGCAGGGAAGTGAGCCACTGGGAGGGTAAGGAAGGTCATGGAAAGTCAGTAGCTAGAATGCTGCTACTAGAGTACGAGAGCAGCGCCAGCGCCGCCAGCCTATGTAAAAGGGGGCGCCTCCTCAAGTGGTGCTTTATTGTTAACTGTACGGCGTAAAGGCGAAAGGGCGCCAGGTGGTCTGCTGACCGCGGATGAAAGCCGCCCTTGCTTCTGCTTCACATCTCTTCCCAAGATACTTACTGCCAAACAGCACCCCGCAGACCCCCTCCCCAATTTCGCTTACCGCAACGGCAACCACTTTATAGCAGGTGACTAATAAAAACTAGCTACTTGTTACCATACCGCTGGTCTCGCATAGCTCGCTCCATAGCGGCGTCCATCCAGGAAAACGCGCGGATGAACCTGGCCCTCGACCACGAGGAGCAGAAGGTCCGCGCCGACGAGCTCGCGAAGTTGTCGGCGCAGCTTCCCGAGCGGCACGAGCAAATCGAGGAGCAGCTTCTGGGCATCGACAGCCGCAAGAACCGCAAGGGGACGATGAGCGGCCCGCTGAATCCGGCGCTGCCGTTCTCGGGCAGTTACCGCGACCCGCGGCTGCTCACCAACGACTGCACCTTTCCGGAGTTTGTTTTGGATTATCTCCTGCGGCGGTACGGCCACGTAAGCGGAAAGCTGGTGAACCAGCGCGCGTGGGATCTGGTGTACATGATCGAGCAGTACCGGTCGGAGTTCGTGTTCGTGAAGATCTTCGGGTTGTTCCTGCGGGAGGTGTACACGAAGCAGGACCTGCTGTTCTACTTGTTCGTCCGGCGCTGCATCAACAAGGAGCAGAACCAGTTCAACAACGTGGAGGGCGGCGCCGGCGGGTCCAACGAGGAGGGCGCGAACGGTAGTGTACGAACTGTTGCCAACACGGACCGGTGGGGCTCGGACAAGGCGAGTCAGAGCTTTTTGTCGAACAGCGGGAAGGCACCCAAAATCGGGATGGACATCCAGTACAACGTCTCGGAGTCCGAGTTTTTCTCCGCGGGCGTGCGGCGCAGCAAAACTTTGAAGGACCGGGTGCCCTCCCTGCACCAGCTGTACAACGGGCGCTTGATCTCCGGGGTGTCCTCCGCCATCTCGCGCACCAACGTGAAGATGCACTTCCTCACCGCGGGGCAGTGCTACGCGGCGGGGAACTGCATCTTCGCGAAGCACCCGAAGCTGAAGCGGGGGTTCGGGGTGAAGCTGCACGCGGAGTTTTCGCGGCTGCAGGCGAACATGGCCGAGGAGATCGAGAAGGGCCTGGAGGACGAGTGCCGCCGCTTGATCCAGAGCAACAGCGCGCGGGAGTACCAGCAGCAGCTGGCGCGCAAAAAGGCCACCCACGTGAAGCGGTTCCTCTTCCCGGTGGAACTACTGGAGGCGCTGGCGCTGCAGCACTACTACGCGGAGAAGACGCGCTGCGAGATGGTGATCGCGGAAAAAAAGGCGAAGGAGGAAACAATGCGAAGGGGCATGCTGAAGAAGGAAGAGGGGAAGCTGCTCGTGAAGAAAGCACTGATGGAGGACAGCAATGCGATGATCAAGGAAAGTCTCAAGTTCCTCAACAAGGACAGCGTCATTTACGCGACCACTGCTGCTGGGAGTTCAGATCATGGCGCGGGGGCCGTGGATGCAGGAGCGGGTAGCCGCAGTGGCGCAGCAGCACCGGGTGGGGGTGCCACGACAGCTCCCGGTGCAGCGTCTTCACCTTCAACATCTCAAGCGCAGCAGACTCTCGCGGTCACGAACGTGGGCGAACCCATCGAGGTGGACGTCAGCGCCGGCGGAAAGCAGAACGAAAGCGTCATTTCGCTGTTGTCTTCTTCGATGAAGCGGTCGCTGAACGGAAAGAAAAACAAGTCCGGGTCGCTTTCCGACAGCGAAGGCGCCGGCAGGCTGGAGCAGCAGCGCCGCAGCAACCCGCTCGCAACCGGAGGAGGCAACAAGCAATCGATGGCGGGGGCCTCTTCCTCCTCGACGTCCAAAGGCGCAGCCGTCGTGTCTACGTCTGTGCGCGCGTCTGCGGCTGCCGCGGAGCAAAAGCCTTTTGAGGTGGCGGACATCGGTGCAACCGCCACAATCGTCGTGCCGGCGAAGGGGGAAGACAAAGATGCTGACCACCACTCCGCCGACGACGCGGACGAACGGCACAGTAAGGCGGTTCTCGCCCGCAAGAAGAAGCCATTGAAGGGCGTGGAGGCGGTGAAGAACAAGAAGACTCTCGCCGAATCGGCCGTCGCGCAGGCCGACGAGAAGTACAAGGACGCCGTGTCGCGGCGCGAAAAACTCCTGCGGGAAATCGCGGACGGTGCTCCGACGCTTTTGCTGACGATGATGACGAAGGAGGCGAAAATCGAGAAGGAGGTCGCGGCGAGTAAAATCGCGGGCGTCGCGAAGAAGAAGGCCGGGGCGAAAAAGAAAGCGGGTGTTTCGGCCGCGAAGGTGGTGGGGGAGAAATCGCCCAAGGCCGCGCCCGATGGTGGAGACGGGACGGAGTCGCCCGGCTCCCCGGGTGACAATTCGCCGGCTGAAGAGCACACCATCAAAAACAAACAGTACGTGCCGCCGACGCCGGAGGCGCTCGCGGAGGAGGTTTTGGTCGACGGTCTGAGCGGCCTCGCGGAACCGCTGCGGATTGAGAAGATGGAGAAGTACCGCCTGCCTCTGACCCAGCTACAGAAGGAGGTTTCTTTACTCAAGCTGGTTTTGGACCAGGCGAAACTCAAGTTAAAGGCCGCGGCCGCCGTGGTGAAGCGGCAGGAGCGGATCGAGGCGGAGGAAGAGGCGAAACTACAGAAAAAAGCGGAGGAGGAGCGGCGGCGCAAGCTCGCGGAGGACGCGCAAACGGAGCAGAACAAGAGTATTCTGTCGGAAGAGGCCGCGAACCGGAACCGGCGGGATGCGGACACGCTCGCGCAGGACGACGAGGAGTACCTGTTCACGCGGCGCATGATTCCGTACGCGAACGCGAATTTGAAACCGGTGCTGGATGCGCTGGAGGACCGCCACCGGGAGTTCGCGCTGCGGAGGGACGAATTCATGCGGCGGGCGGACTCGTTAGACGAGGCCTGCGAGAAGATGGTGGCTTTGTCGTTAGATGACCTGCTGCAGGCACACAACCGACGCACCGGGGGGTACAACCGCGCGAAGATCGACAAGGAGCACGCGGTGGCGGCGTTTAAAACTTTAAAACAGGAGCAGGAGGCGCCGCTGCTGAAAATCCTGAAGATAGCGCTGCCCGAAGAGCTCGCGTCGGTGGAACGGCTCTCGGGAGAAGCCACGGTTGTTGTCGGCGGGGGAGAGGGTGTCGGGGGCACCGAAGGGGACGGGGGAACCTCCCGGGCAGGAGCAGACGTCGATGCCAGTAACTACATCAAGGAAATTAACACCATCAACATGATGAAACCCGGGGTCAACGGCGCGTCCCTGAAGGCGGAGGACAGGCTGAAGCAGGAGAGAAGGGAGAAGGCGATGCGGGACTTCCTGGCCGGGCAAAAACAGTACGAGTTCGAGACCAAGATCACCCAGGTCTACATCCCGCACATCCACACAAGTATGCAGGGATCAGCGATGGTAAGTGAGCAACTGTGTAGGTGCGGGAGGCAATGGGTCCCCTCGGGCGGGGCGACTGCGTTAATACGGCGCTCCGGAGCAGTCTTCCCGGCGGGAAGCGAGACAGGAAGATGAGCCAGTAGCGAAGGGCAAGCGAGAAGTCAACGGAGCCCTATAGGCAGTAGCTAGAATGGTGGTAGCGCTACTAGAGCTAGAGCCTGAAAGTGAAAGCAGGGCAGAAGCGGACGGCAAAGAGGTGGGCGCCTGCTTCTAGACTCGTGTCGCTTTTGCGTATAGAAGTTCGTTTTTTAGCTTTAGGGTGTAACACTAACACACGATGAATCACTTACCGTAGCTGGTCTTTTCATAACGCGGGTCCAGGAGCTGTTCAACGCGCACGAGACGTTTCGGAGTAGGATCGCTCCGATTGCGATGAACGAGCTCCGCATGTACCTGGTGAAGTACAAGGGGATGACGACGAAGACCCCGTCTTCTGCGGAGGTCGCCAAAGCTAATGCGCGAGGAGCAGCAACATCAACGGAGCAGCAGCAAGAGAGCGTGAACTCCACGGACACGGAAGTGCTGGCGGCAATCGGGAAGGCGCTGCGGGAGATCCACACCGCGATGAAACTGGAGGCGGCCATCATACAGAAGTGCGTCACGTCGATGCAAGTGCCGAGGCAAATCGGCAAGGCGCTGCAGGCGCTGAAAGAGGGAGACGTGGGCTACAAACAGATGGCAGCCATGTGCGCAGGTAGAAGTACTAGTACACTGATGGAACTTCCGCTATGTAGGTTTTCAATCTCAGCGATGGCTATACATAGCTATGGTGCTGTCTATTTACAAATCTAAAAAATATCCTCGGTTCTTCATCCTCGGACAGGTCTCACTCCGCCCGACCACGACGTGTCTGCTTCCACCAGTGTCGAGATTCCGGGCAACGACGAGCTCGCCCGCAAGCACTTTAAGATTCAGCAGCTGCTTCTGACCGTTGATTCCTACCGCGCGCAGCTCCACAGCAGGCGACGGCAGCAGGATTTGTACTTGCGGGGCATTCTCCGCCAGATCGAGGAGGTGCACGCGGCGGGCCCGGGCGCGCTGATGACCGCGGACTTGCGGAACATGGTGAACAATTTGAATTTGAAGAAGCAGGACAAAAACTCTGCTCAAGACCTCGAGAGCAAGTCGAAGAAGGCGTCCGAGGCGGTGCTGCCGAACCGGAAGGTGCTGCCCCACTCGATGTTTCAAGGGAGCTTCTTCTCGGGGGAGATGCCGGCGGAGTTCCTGGTGCAGGAGGAGGACCTGCGAGAGCTGGACGCGATCCGCCGGATCTTCTCAATCTCAGGGGGAAATGCGATGAGCAGCCGTTTCGGGATCGCGGACTCCACCAACCGCGTTGAGTACGCGATGGCCGAGGCCACGTCGGAGCTGCAGGCGGGCCTCGAGCGCTGGACGAAGGCCGACAGCTTCGGGCTGGGCGACGCGAACAAACCCCCCGGGTCCGGGAAGGAGGTTTTGATCTTGAAAAACAACGACCGTCAAGACCCGCGCGAGCTGAGGACGTCGGCTGCGGCAGCAGCTCCACCTGGCGCTGGAAATACCGTGAAATTGAACTCTTCCGGGAACCTGAACTTCGCCCCGCCGCCGCGCGCACACGAAGACTCGCTGTACAACGAAGCAATCCGGCGCGAGACGCTGCTGCTCGGGGCCCAGGGCGAGAAGAAGTTCGAGGAGTTCCGCGCGAACTTTGAATTGCTGGCTCTGGGCTCCAAGTTCGCCTGCGACTTTTTCAAGCCGAAGCGCGTGGAGGCCATGTTCCGCCACTACTTAAGTAGACTGGATCGATGTTGGATCATTTGGATCACGAGCTCGATAGAAGATAAAGAATGATTTATACCCGCAGGACGAAAAGCAACAGCTACTAACTTATGTGGGGGGAGGGGGGGGATGGGGAAAGACGAAGGAAAGTAGGCGCCGCGAGATTTAGTTTTTAGACACATGGGGCGAGGGACGAACACGGAAAGGCGGATGGAGGACGATGCTGCGAGCTCTGGGGGGCCGGGGCTCTAGTCCGATGTCGAGCCTATGGGAATGGGGTGCAAAATTGCAGTGAGGTCGATGAGTGCGTCTAAGACCCGCCGCGACGTGCTATTGGCTGGGGG
>RXOD01006243.1:0-10856 GCA_005223375.1 Amoebophrya sp. AT5.2
GCGAGGGTCTGTTTCGCGTGGAGTCGAAGCGGCTGCTGTCCACGCCGCGTGGGGGCAAACGCTCCGTTGATTCCGAAACGTGGCAGCACAAGGTAAAGTATAGGGCCATTGCCAGCACGTGCGAGCAGAACCAGAAGAGTAGCTGTACCGATCCGAAAAATAATAGGATGTCCTCTTCGCGCGCGGATACCTTGTTCCTCACGGCACTGGTGGCCACCGCGGCGCTGAGCAGCTGCATCTACGGGCTCGTCCTGGCCGCCACGAATGCGAGCGTGAACTTTATCCACCTCGACTTCGAGACCTGCGGCACACAGCCGGCGCCCCCGCCGCCCGTGAACGGCACGGTCGTAACGCGGCGGCACCCGCACCTCAACGTCGGGAGGTCATCTTCCCCCGACGGTCGCTCCGTGGCGTCGCGGCAGCTGCTCACGAGGCTGGTAGAAGACCGATCGGGATCCACCCACGGGGAGCGGGAGTGGGCAGCCTCTGTACAACAAAAACAACCGCTCGAGATTCACCTCTACGGCGCGGGCGGCGACCTGAGCGTCGCGACCAGCGAAAGCGAGTCACAACTTTCCACCGCGGATCCGCCAGTTGATCATGCGGAAAGCCGCCTGGCAATTATAGAAGACGAGCTTCCTGCACCGGTGCAGGTTTTGCACCTACAGGGCATCGAGACCCATCACATTCCGTCCCAGACGATGCAGCAGTTGATGGACGACTCGGAAAATGTGAACTTCAATTGCCCGCGGCAAACCTTCATCCAGCAGGTTTCGGTGGCCGCAGTGTTGCTTGGCGCGGGGACGGGCTCGCTGCTGGGGGGCCCGTTCGCAGACCGGGTCGGACGCAGAGGCTCTATGCTAAGGCTGAACGCAGTGGCCTTCTTCATCTTCCTCAGCTGCGCGTTCGCGACTGGTGTTTTTTGGCCGATAGATGTCTGTCTAGTGGGAGCAACATTTTTTTTAAAACCGATTCTTCGCACGGCCGCCGTCATTGCGCAGGGCGAGAGTTCTATCTTCCCGAACACCGTGTCCGTGACGAAATACACCACCCCTCTGCCATATGGAAGATCGGATTATATGGAAGATCGGTAAATGATCCATCGATAGAATCACGCACAGGTTGGTACACCTTCATCGCAGCTCGTTTTTTCGCCGGGCTTGCGATCGGCGCGGTGTCGGTGGCGGTGCCCATGTACATCGCGGAGGTGTGCCCCGACGATTTGCGCGGTAAGTTCGGCGTGGCGCACCAGTTGCTGATCACGATTGGCATCCTGATGTCGGACGCGATGGGGTTGGTCCAGAGCCAGGACATCGACTTTTCCCTCCCACTGGTCTCCCGGTCCCAGATCACGCACATCGACCAGTACTGGTGGCGGATCATGGTGGGCGCGAGCTGCCTCCCGGCGCTGATGAGCGTGGTGGTGTGGGGGCTGCTGCTGCGGAAGTACGAGTCGCCGGTGTGGCTCGTGCGCGCGGGCCAGAAGGAGGACGCTTTGACAGTGATGAAGTCACTGATGCCGGGCGCGAGCGGCGCGAAGGTGCAAGAAGCAGTCAGCACAATCCAAACGCTGCAAACCGCGAGCGGAGAAACGAAATCCTTCTGGTGGGCGCTGCAGGTAGAAATCATGGAGGATTCATTTGCTATATATTGAGAAGTACGGGAAGAGATCTTCAAGTTCCGGTGGATAAGTATCCGCGGCACGAAGATGGGCGCGCAGTGTTTTTTCAATCATCGGTATCGCGCAAAACCAAAATCACCGGCTCTGGTTTGATACTGACAGTCGCGGTACTACCGGGTGGGGGCGATAATAGGCTGCATCCTGTCGGCGTGCCAGCAAACAAGCGGTATCAACGTGATGATCACGCAATCCACCACAGTTTTCCTCCAGGTCGCCAACTACAAGTACGCGACGCTGCTAACCACCCTAACCGGTACTCTACGGCTGTTTTCTGTTGTGTTTTTGTCGACCTCGTTCTATCTTGTCATTCCGCAAATCTCTCTGGTACCGATGGATTCCATTCTCGTTCAGGCGTGCTGAACGTGGTGGTAACGATTGCCACCATCCCCATGATCGAGAAGCTTGGCCGGCGGAACTTGCTTCTAGCCTCCGCCGTGGGAACGACGCTCAGCATGGGCACCTGCCTCGTTGCGGTTGCTTTCAAGTATAATCATCATACCATTCATGTTTCTTCTTGTTTGTGTTTCCCCCAACCAAGCACAACTGTAGCTGTAGCATCACCACCATCTTCAACATGTTGACGACCATGCTTACATTCATACATAAAATCATCATACAAACATAATGATCGTGTTGATCATCGTCCGAGGAATGAATCAATTTATTACAAGTCTCATCGATTCACAATCACAATAATCGGATAACCATCGATTTCTGCAGCCTGGCGGTGGGTATTCTCGTTCCGGTGATGATAATGTGCTTCATCATGAGCTTCGCGATCGGGTGGGGGCCCGTCGTCTGGATCTACCTCTCCGACATCTACCCGGCGGATATTAAGGGAAGCTGCTTCGCCCACGCGATCATGGTGAACTGGTTCGCGTGCGCCGTGGTCGTGTTCGGGATCGGGAACTTTTTGTCCAACAAGTTGGTGACGTACAGCACCTTTTTCGTCCTGAACGTTTTTGGCCTGGCGTTCATCATGCGCTACGTGGTGGAGACGAAGGGCAGCAGCGTCGAGGACTCGCCGATATACCACGGAAGAGAACGAGACTTCCCGGTGGCGGCCGACAGCAGCGTCGGGGGGACGACGTCAGCTGCGGCGGGGGACGCCGGCGGGGTTGCTGTCTCGCAGCGACGAGTGTAGCTACAGCCGGTAGAAACCGAGGGCGAGGAAGCAGTAAACTTTCCTATCGGGCAGGCTGAGATATAGCAATGGTTGTTTTTTCCCTTCCTTCGATTCAATTTCAAACATAATAGCAACCGGGCGCTTATTCGGGCGACGTGAACGTATCGCCTAAGAATGCACCAGTTTATAGGATCCAAGAAATCTCGCAACCAAAATGAACGCGCATCTCTCTCAAATACAAACAACGTTTTGTACCGAAATCACAATTTCAATGCCGTAAAGAAGACGAGCTTCGTGACGGGAGGCCGTGCAGTGGGGACCTTCTATCTCCTCCTCGTTTTACTTAGTCGATCCTCGATCCTTTCTTGCGTTCGCGTCGCGCGAAAGCAGGAGTAGGTTGATTAATTGACGCCACATCTAGCCGCGTAATAGGTGGGCACCATCATGTATAAAACTAAAATCATAATCAATGCGTGCCCCGCATCTTCTCTACGTAGAACTATCACGGACAAGGACGACTAAAAACATCATGATGTTCGCATTATTTCTGCCTGGCAATAGAGGCGGGCCACGAGGCACTCATTGTTGCTGTCCAGCTGGTCTTTGCGTTATCTTCCACAATCAGGCGCAACTGTCACAGTGCACGCGGACATGTTGACGTATACTTGGCCTTGCATGTTGGGCTGGTTAAAGACCGAGAGACGTATAATGTATCGTTATGTAGTTGGAAGCAACACTATTTCTCAGGCGCGATAAAACCGGTTCTTCTTCTTGTAGTTGCTGGCGCTGGCTGTGGCTGAGGCCCGAGCAAACACACGGACCAGCTTCAGAACGTGGCGGCTAGGGCTCTGAGTGCCTCGCAATTTTTTATGACACACACGCTGTAATACATTCATAGTAAACAAAGTACCGCACGGAGAAGCAGTCCGCCGTCAAGGGACGGAAGGAACATAGCCTGCAACAAGCCATAGTCCGCGTAGTGTCACGAATACGCTTGACCCACGGAACTACATACATAGGGATACCACCACATCAACGGAACATCGTCCACCGCGTTGGCTTTAACGGCATTTGCATTTGGCTAGTAGATGGTGTCCCCTACGTCTACCTCGACTGCACTGGTCGCCTCCACGTCTGTTTATTAGAAACCTACAACATCCGATGTGTTTGCAGGCGACTTTTGCTTCTTGCTGGTGCTGCTGTGGCCTCGTGCGAGGACGCAGCAGCAGTACGGTATAATGCGGCAGATCAGCGATGGCTGCCCCGCCCACCACCGATCGACACGGGTCTGAGATTGAGATATTTTCCGCCGCACCTCGCTCTGGTTGATGTCGCACTCTCTCAGTCGCTCGCAGCTGTCTCCCCATCGAAGAAAAGCAAAGTTGTAGCTACCCTGAAAATGAATTATGAAACCGCCGTGGGAGGTGCGTTTTCGTAGCTACACTGCCTGAAGAAGAGATCAGTGCTCAAAAAGAGAAGATGTGTGGGGCGGGTTTCGTTCTCTGTTGACAGATCCGTTCGCCATCGTATCGAGTTGTTGGGGAAGAGGGTCCACTGCGGGTCGAGAGAGTGAAAAGTTTTACAGCGTAAGTAGATACCACCCGATGCTTTATCATTTTCTTACGGATTGATCGGCGAGCTACGAAATACATAGGCGATTTGCAGAAGTCGACGTGGTCGTAGCTTTAGAGTAGCTGCCAGACAGCTCGGATTTGAAATTTATGCGACATCGCACAAGAGAAGGGGACATGTCGGCGGACTCGAAGTCAAGCGACTCAAGTGCCGGCGGCGGTGACAAACCCTCCCGCTATTCGGCACAGCAGAACGCATCGGCACAAAGGTACTTTCTTACTATCGACGGCGGGGGGCGGCGGCCTTTATTTTGTGTGATCTATCTTCGAGCAGGGTGAATCATCATCATCATCTTGTTCAGTTGAACTCCGTCGCATTTTCTACTTCTCACCCTCCCCGAAACAGTCAACCTCATTCTCACCAGCATAAACCAGCAGAATGATTTTTCACCCGTTCATCGTTCTTCAGGCCGCCTTCTTCTGCGAGTCCCGACGAGTCGCTTTCCGAGGACGACATCGGCGGTGGGTCCGGGATGAGCTTTACCAAGCTGCACGGAGGAGCAAAGCACCATCATACCTCCTCCGGCAACGTGTCCGACACGCCCACGAGACCGCCTAGCTCGGCGTCCTCCGCCGCGTCCGGATCCGCCTCTTCAGCAACCGAGGGCGAATCCCACAGCACTAAGCCCGGCTCCCTTCCCGTCGGGGGAGAGAGAAAGCAGCTCGAGGACGACCCAGGGCTCGAGGCGGTGCGGCTGTGCCAGAAAATCTCGCTGATCCTCATCTTCGTGGGCGTCGGAATCTACAAGCTCGCACAGGGACTGGGACTGGGAGCGACAGGGTATTAGACTTAGTTTAGTACTACTGTACAGTTCCTCGCTTGATGTCAAAGTAGGTACTACGACTTAATTTTGAGGCAGTTGGGCCCGCTTCCTTGAAATTAATGCATCCTACTTCCAAGAAGAAAGGAATGGAAATTACACCTCCTACCTTTTCGTTTCCCTGGAAAGGTCGAGCGATTTCCCTGGATCCTCCAGTTACGCCTTTCCGTTGTGGATAACGGTGGTGGTGGCTGTGTCGGTCCTCGGCCTGCTCGCTTGGATAATGACGCGCGTAGGGGGCGACTTCCGGGAACTGGAGGTACTCGAGCCGCCGAAAGTCCAGTAACATGGAGCTGCTATCAGGACCGACATCAATCGCGACGTCGCTGCTTCGGCACTTACAACTACTGCTCGACGTGGATAATGAATTTTTGTACGCTCCTTCGTGATGCGGAGCCGGGGTATAACTGCTGGAGAAAATAAAAAAAAGGGGACTGAGTGATGAGGAGAGTAGATGCTACGCCGGCGAGGCGCAAGCAGCTCCGTGTACATAAACTCCGCAGTCGTGCCATGCTCATGCCGGTTCACTCGCACCGCACACGAAGCAGTCCTGAAACGGAACAAGGTGGACCAATCTGAGCAGACTTGTACTCAATGTGTAGACGGACGCGATGGACAAGTTTACCTTTACCCTCATTGATTGTTCAACAGCAGCTGATGTAGTTCGTTGTAGGAGGAGCAGGCTTCGAAACAGCTACAGCATCCAAGATGTAGTTGTCCTCACAGTGAATCATTTTCGTGCAACCCCTGCATGATGAACACATTGATTTGCAGCATCAAACATTTGTGGATAATGCGAAGATGCTAACGTAGACGCAAGATGAATTTGCTTGCGGTTTTGACCGCCTTCGTCGGTCTGTATTTTTACGCCTCGGAGAAAGTGGAAGCCGTCGCGCGACGAGAAGGCCCGTGCTCGCTTGCTCTACAGGGATTTCATCGACGTCCGGTACGAGATCGGACGACGGTGCTGGCCTTTTTCTTCCATTCGCCATTGTTTGATGGAGGGCAGAGTGAGAGGTATGGATACAACGTCGCGTAAGAGAGACTTCGAGCGGACGCACGTTGCGTGCTGGAGCGTGATCCTTTTCGGTTCCTCGGGGGAAGGGGTGTTACCCCAAAAAACGTCGTAAAATCCTCGAGGCAGCTGCGGTAAGCTTCTACATCTACATCCTCGAGCCTTCCAAACATTAGCCGAAATGAGCCGACGGGGGGATCGACGTTGGGAAAACGAAATCGGGACATCGCAGTCCTCAAGACGCACGCATTGAAATTCCAGGTAGTGGTATCAGAACCAGTCCTAGTACGACGAGTACCGCTACCACAAGAACCTCAACCAGAACTACGACCACTTCCCATCGGATAAGTCACAGTCAAGGCAGGAGGCTATTGCTTTACGTTGTGATAGCGTAAATAAAAGACGGTGATAGTGAGGTATCTATCTATTTACCTATTTTTTTAGAAGGAAAGGCAAGGGGAAGCACAAGCAGCTGGGGATCATTAGGTCGAACGCAAGAGGATGTTGATAAAGTACAACACGCCCATCCTGATCTCGACTGGAGGCGGGGGAAAGAAGGAAACCAGCCAAACGGAGGACATCCTGAACTCGATTTTGCCACCACGAGAATGGATCCAGGAGGACCAGTTGTGGGTACCTAGTATCGAAACGTCTTTCTCTTTTTCAATTTCATTTTCTTCTACAACTACTTCTACTGGGCTTGAGACGGAATTTGCATCTGACCCTACCGCGCTCATCTTCGCTTTTTTTGTCTCTACGTATTCATTGTCTGTTTCCTTGAGCCCGTCTGTATCGGTGTCGAGGTTTCCTCGAAAAATTAGATCAGCCCCCGCAGGTCGCTGTCCCATCGATACGCTCCTGGGTGGCATCGTCAAACAGATACAGGCCAATGTCAAATGAATAGCCTTTCCCCCTCACCTCGCTCAGACTCAGAGCGAAGCAATCGGAACAATCACTTGACTCAATGCTGAAAACATCAAAGGTACAATACGTTTCCTCCACCCCGGCGACGCGGGCAGACGTGGTAAACCTGCAGAAGAACCTGGACAAGGCGCTGCAGAGCCGGCAAGCCAGAGAGACAGGGATCTGCCCCATTCGGGAGGAGCTCTACGCCCAGACCTTCGACGAACTCATCCGCCAGTGCACCATCATCTGCGCCGAGCGGGGTTAAAACTTCATTTATTTCTTTATTTTATAATTCAGGATGGTTCACCTTGAGGTTGAGCTGTACATGGTTTGATGCAGACGCAAAATGAAATTCCTCTGAAGATGTGCATCTCAATTTCACCGACAACTACCACGTGCAAGTGTACGCCGACATCAATCGGATCGCTTCGACCGACTCGCTGATACAGTTGCAGTAATGCCGAAATGATGAAAAAGGTCTCCTGCTTTTGCGGGTCCGGGACGAGATTCGGATGACAATCTGTGCGTACCAGACGTTGTATGAGTCCAGTATCGCCTTCGGCATGCGCAAGTCTCTGATGGCGGAGCAGCGACGAAACAGCCAGCAGAAAAAGCTGAAGGCTCTCACAAACTCGTGCGCGGACCTGGAGCAGGACGTAGCGAAGATTTGTTTCTTTGTGTTTTCTTCAGTCTGCCAGATCCGGCGGGGAAAATATAATAAAATCGGATTGAAAAACTACAGGTGGTGGATCTGAAGCAGCAAATCGCGAACATCGAGAGCCGGGAGAAGGCGCGACGCGAGGCCGACAGCGCCAAGCACGCCGAGGAGACGGACGCGCTGCGCCGGCAGAACGCTGCCTGGAAGGAGCAACTCGAGAGCCTCCTCTCCGCGCCCAGAAAGTAGAACCTTCACTGATCCGATGGAAACAACGAACTGATGTACTTCTCGCTTACTTAATAAATTTCCTAGTCCTTGTCCTTCTCGATCTCGTGGTCGTGTCGTCGCGCGAACGCAAAAGGGCCGAGCCAAGATTACGGTTCGTTACTGATACTTCGATCTACTCAATGGATGGATGGATTACTTACTTGCGAATAAATATCAACCCATTACTTGACAACCTAGATTGCAACCCGATGAGATTCAAACGAAAGCTGAAAAAAAGCTTTGCGTGATGAAAGCCGAACAGATACAGAATGACATTTGCTGGAGAAATTGCAACTGACGCTGAGCAGGACGACCTTTGAGCTTGTGCACGTTAACGAACCAGTGAAATGAAAATCCGAGAGTACAGTCGACTTCGCACAGGTCGGTGGTTGATGGGCACGCCTCTATTTCGCCCCGTCTCCAAGTTGTGTCTTTCTCTTTTCGTCAAAGTCGTGCGAAACAGGTTTTCTGATTCTCGACGATGTACTGAATCCGAATATTACAGCAAGCGTGCGCTTCGCCTATTTCGTTGATGGAGTGAGATCGCTATCGTGACTGAGGGAAAACGAGTGGGGAAAGACATAGAGATGAAATAGGTCGAGTTTCTTCTATCGGGTTTCGAGGATTTCGTCGAACTGTGTTGCAGAGCAATTCGTCTCGTTGGGACTTTCGTCGTGAGTGGGAAAAACACACCGTTCGTAGAATCGCCAACCTCGTATCCAGGAGTGAATCGTCTGCCACTTCTGCTTCTCCCCCCTCAGACAGCGACCCGCACACTCCCTCCGCAGAAAATCAGCAAGCTAAAGCTTCCGTAGGAAAAGCGAAAGTAGCTTCCAACCGCTCTCCAAGCGCAAGCAACAGCAAAGCTACTTCCTAGAAGAAGGCAGCAACAACAACCACCGCTTCCGACAATGTTGGACTTGATGACCCTGGGCCTGAGCATCGCCGCTCAGGACGAAATCGAAAAGGCCCGCAAGGACACGGGGGCGTCGATCAACGAGCAGCCGGCGTCCGACGCTGAGTCCAACTCCTCCACCACCACCATGATGGAAGCTGTCGCCGAAACCGTCGGTACTACAACCATCGCGTTGAGAGCGAGTTTAATAGAATACTGCGGTCGCATTGATAATGAAAACTACATGCTACAAGCTCGTGCGGGCAGCCGAGAAGATTCGTTATGATTAAAATATTGATTGACCACAATGAAAACACACCAGATTCCGTCCTGTCGTCGGTGGAGTCGGCCGCGTCGTCCATGGTGTCTGCACTGACCCCGAGCTCCGAGATGGTGGACCAGGTACTGGGAATTTTAGCTGTGCATCTGTTGCTCTTCGCGTTCTCCAAGGAAGTAGTATCTGTTCGAAATTGGAGAGTAGTCGGGGAACGACTAGATGAACTACAACATCCATGAAAAATGATTGATCTCAGGTGATGGATTCCTGCACCATGGAGGCGCCGCAGGTCGACCTGTCGCTGCCGACTGTGCCGGTCTCGAAGAAGTAAGCGGGCCTTGCGACAGGGACTGGGACAGCTTCTGAAAATGTGAATGTGATTTGATTTGATGTGATGTGATGGTCTGAAAGAGGAGGAGAGAAGGGTGAAATCGGAGCGTGGCTGATGCATGGGATCGCGGACCGTCACGGAAGATGGTCGCAGTTGAGTTTGGTGTAGAAGAGGAGTTGAAAGCGGTGGCGAGAAAAATGGGTGAAGTGCTTCGATCGTTCGGATAGGATACTTATTCGCCTTGCTGACGTTTGCTTTGACAAAGAACCTATGATTCCTTGCGTATGATATTGTTTCCAAATGAATAGATTTCTCTGATCACAGTACGACAAACCAAGAAGATGTAAATGTCCTGCTACTGCTCGTAAAATGCAATCTAGTTTACGTAAAGTAACAAATAATCCCCGCAAAACTTCATCGAAGATGCATTTACAATTTGTTCTTGTGTTAGATTGATGTCCCCCCAGATACCACTCCCCCGGGCTCGGCAGATGTTGTAGTCTCGCATTCAGCTGCCCCCTTACGTGGATTTCTGGACACTGGTAATCCCCATGAGGACTTCCAATGGCGAATGCGAATCGAAGCCACAGGGTTCCGATTTAGAATGGGAATGACGATTGATACGCAGTATGGAGAGAGGGCGGGGCCGCTGATTGCTATGTCCCTCCGAGTCCATATATGAGTTGTATCAGTTCTGCCTAGAAGCTCCTACACCTACCAGTAGTCTAGACGTGGACTTTCGGCACTGCTTGTTGCAGAGGGCAGAGCCGAGGCCGCTCCGAACGGACACCTATAGAATGTGATTCTGCGGCTCTTGCCGACCCGGAAAAGTACGTTTTTGCCAGCTAGCACGGAGGTGTCCAGCGGCGGACAAATATTTCTTTGCAACAGGAGTGGTCAAAGATGTTCCATAAACATGACGACGACTTATTTCGTGGCACGTGAGTCCGAGACGTGAGAGCATCGACTTCGACATCGATTACTTAGTGTCGTGAGCGAAGCAGGCTGCACTGACTGTCGATGTGGCTGTTAGACATCGTGTGGGTTGTTCTTGTTTTTCTGCCGGCGTCCTCCACTTTTCACTTCGATCGCATCCCTTCATAGTCTGAAAGAACAGCGTCGCGTATCTATTTCGAAATTACAAGTTTTTGTCTACTTGCAGCTAGCCGACTCTGCAACATACTCAGGAGTCAGATGCGTATCTTTTTTCTCCAGCCTGGCGAGATGTAAGCGATCGCAAATACAGCA
>RXOD01006244.1:0-10855 GCA_005223375.1 Amoebophrya sp. AT5.2
ACCAGCCGTTCCAGCACTTTTCCGAGGGGCTCTTGAAACTGGAGAACGTGCAGTGCAACCTCGCCGATTTCCAGCTCGTGTTCGGCAGCAAGAAGTCCGAGCCCTCCCGCAAGTGTCTGGAATCGTTTGCCGGCGAGAAGATCGTACCGGACCGAAACGGGAGGTACAAGGGCGTGCGGCTGCCCCGGTCGATGCTGAAGGATCTGAAGCGGAAAAAGGTGGAGCTCTGCCAGCACATGCGGAACGTGTTCCTGGACGAGGCGTCGCTCATCCTGGATCTGAACCCTTCGATGCTCGCCGCCGCGGCAGAGAGAAAAAAGAAGAACACCGCGGCGAGCCCCCTGTCGCCGAAGAGAAAAAAGTCGGAATCCGTTCTGAACAAAACCGCGTCGCACGGAAGCGAGTGGGGGGAAGGAGGGGGGTGGACAGAAGAAGATTGGTACGGCGACAAACCGTGGGAATGGCTCGGCATGACGCAGGCAGTATGGGAGCGAAATAAACAGATCGAGGAGCAGCAGCGAAAATTGCAGGAAGCGAAAAAGGAAGAGGAGAAAAAGAAAAGAGAGGAGATGGTACTATTTCTTTGTGGTTTTTTGGGGAGATTTTCCTATCCCGCACTACTCCTTCGAGTTCGACACTGAAATCAGTGACGCAACCCCGAACACAAAACAGGAGGCGCGCCGACTCGCGGAAGCGGAGAAGCGCAACTCGACGCCTGGCGGGGAGAACAAGAAGTCGCCTCCTGTAGACGGTTCCACCCCGGACATGGATACCTTCAAGAAAATGCTGGAGAAGAAAAGGGTTCTTTACTACTTTCATTCCAATTCATTGCATCACCCGCTGCAACACTGCTTCTACTACGATAGTCGATCGATTCACATTCTCATTAATTGATTGAATGGTTTTTGCATCTTCACCTCCCGCCCATCGCACAGGAAACGCTTGAGAAGCTGAAGTCTTCCGAGGAGAAGAAGGACGGCAAGGTGAAGGGTTCCGCCGCGAATTCGCCCCATGAGGACCTCACGCAGGAGGAGGACGAGGAGCACGTGAAGATCGTGCCCGCCACGACTTCTGGGGACCAGACCGCGAGTGGGAATAATTCCGCTGTCGTGGTCCCCGCTCACTCCACGAAGGAGATGAAGCGCACGAAGATGAAGTCCAAGAGGGATCGCTCGTACCGAAATTCCGCCGCGGGCACCGACAGCAAGTCGGATTCGGAGGCCGCCGCGGACCAGGCGAACGGCGGCGGGCACGGCGGGACGAACTCGAACGTGGAGGTGGTCGCCGCGGGGTCCGGCGCCAGCAAGAGCTCGCACCGGCCCGATCGCTCGCGCAGCGTGCTGGATGCGAGCACGCACTCCGGTTCGCACAACTCGTCCCTCTCCGGCGGTGCGGACGTGCGGTCGTCGGCGACGCGGGACCCAAATCCGGGGGCCGGATCGGGGGAGAGCCACGAGGGCGGATTGGCGGTGTCCACGGAGGGCACCGAGGGAACCGCCCGCGACGGCAAGGAGACGCGGAAAAAGGAGGAAAAGGGCGAGCACAAGGACAAGAAGAAGACGAAAAAGATGAAGAAGCGCCGCAACAAGGGGTCCGACGGCGAGGGCGACGACGAGGACGAGAAAGCGGCCAGCGGGAAAACGCGTCCCGGGGGGAGAGAAGGGGACATGTTGAAAGAGAGCGGTGGAGGGACCCGGAAGAAGAAGCGGGGCGCGAAGGCGGACCGCAACGCATCAAGTCGGGGGGAGCGGGGGTCTCCGTTGAACAACGACGACTCGCGGGATGGCGGGGGCAACCCGTCGGACGCGGAGTCAGATGCGATGGACGACGACAGCGCCTCCAACATGTCCGACGTGGAGGCGGAGACCACGACGAAAAAGGAACAGAAATCGAAGTCGCGAAAGCGCCGCGCCTCGCCGGACAACGACGATAGCCACGAGAACGACCGGAAACGCAGTTCGAAGTACGGCAAGAAAGACGGGAAGAACGAACAGCGACGGGTGGTCAATCCGCTTGACCCTTCGACCTCGGATCGGAGAAGGCATTCCCTGGGCGACGACAAGAAGGGCGGCGTGGATAAGGATTCGGCAGACGGACTGTCCGACAACGAATTCTCGCCGCGGAGCGGCGCAGCGCTGGACGACGACGACTCGCGGGACGATGGCAGACCTGTCGGCTTGAACTCCTCCGACGACGAGATGGACCGCGACAGCCGCCGCAGCTCCAACCGGAGAGACGGGGACAGTAAAGAGGGGGGCCGGACCGAAAAGCGCCGTTCGAAGCGCGATCGGGGGGACCGCGGGATGTCGAAGCGGCTGAAGAAGGACAAAGGGAAGAAATCGAAGAAGGACAAGAATAAAGTACGGAAGCGGGGAGACAAATCGGGCCGCGGCGGATCGGCCGATCACGGCGGGAGCGGCGCAGCGAGCGACGACGACAAGATGCTCCTCGACGACGACATGGACAGTGACAACGAGCAGGGGGGCGCGGAAAGGAACAGCCGCCGCGACCGGGAGAGAACCGCGGGCGACCGGAAGGGCAAGAAGAGAAAAAAGGAGAAGAAGGCGAAAAAACAGAAAAAAAACCGGAGGCGAAGCGATGAAGACGAGGATCAAGTCAGCGACATGACGGAGAAGGACTTGAAGGACAGTAAGAGCTCCAGCGAGAGCGAGGGGGAGAAGTCCTCGTCGGGAAAATTCGAGCTGAAGCGCGCCGGCCCCGGCAGTGGAGACCATCCGAAGCCGTCGTCGCAGGTGGGTGGTGGCGTCCTACTGAAGCCGGGCGACGGTGCCAGAGACAGCGGGGAAAAGCGAGCAACCATCGTGACAAACGGGCTCAAAGCGGGAACGAGGAGGTAGCTATTCTGCTTCAATAAGTAGTTTTGAACTTGCGATGTTTCGGCTTTCATCGTCTCGGAGACAGGGGCTTCATGATGTTGAGGATATCTTTTAGTGCCGCAAAATCATTGCTTCAGGACCAAGGAGCCCACGTCCGCTTTGAAGGAAAGCCGCCCCGAGCCAGTCGACGAGCGACCCGAGCCTCCGAAAATCAAGCCTCGGAGCGCCGCACAGCCATACCAGCCGGTATCAATTACCCCTCGCGTTTATTAATTTAGCAGTTGCGCCGCCGCTTCAGGTTCAGTCTCAACAGCAAGACGCAGCACTGTCATCTTCTTAAGTTTGCAAGAACTCTTTCCGCCTCTGTTCCACCCCGCAAAGGAACATCAATTGGCCCAGCTAATTGCTATTTTTCAACCCGATCATCATGATTCATACAACAGCCCGCGGCGTCTAGCTACAACGGGCCCAGCTTGAGCGGCCCGAAGGGCGGGATGCACGGTTTTCGCGACGACGAGGACGATGACGAGGACGATCGGTGGGGCCATCAGCGAGCGCAGATGAACGCGAAGAGGGCAAACTCCCACATTGCTGCTGGCAACCAACAGAACGTGCTCGAGCCGAGGGGCCCGCGCGGCCGCGGCGCACAGGGGCCCGCCGGACCGCTGGGTCGCGGGTTTCTCAGTCGCTGGATGGACAACACCGCGAAGAGCTACCGGTCGTGACTGACCTGCAGGTCGCGCGGCACTCATCTCCTTCGACAACCGCAATTCTTCCAATCAGTCCTCATTTTCGATTCCCTACAGACGAGGTTCCATTCTTCGCTTCAACCAGCGAACTCGAACTCGATGCGACACCTCTCTGCAAGCGACCGCGACAATGCACTTGGTTTTTTTCGATTTGGAAAAAAGCCGAGGCGGAAAGTCTTCGATATCAGACGAATCAAGCGACGCGAACTTTTTTTCCTATTATCTATACCTCATCAGATGCAGATGCAAATATCAATCAGCAGTAGTGGTCTAGCTCTGCAGGCTCGGTGGCGTATTTCAAATCATGGTTAGACGGCATCTACTGTTCTACTTCTAGTTGGTTATGCTTATGGTTTTATGTTTATCTTTTGTGTGTCTTTCACCTGGCGTGGTTGTTGGGGAAGGAAGGTCAAGTTGAACTCTTTTTCGTTTTGCGCCAGTGGGGACAGGGTTTTTCGTGGAGCCCGAAAAGCGCGTAGCAACTACGAAATTCCACCACGCAGGAACCACCAACCCGGGCGAAAAGTCGGTTGCGCCGGGAAGTGAAATCCCAAAAAACTAAAAAAAGAAACGACCGATATCAGTCTTTTTAGAAAAGCATATCTCGACTTAAACAACTCAACTCTTAAACAGATTGACAGCGTGTGTCTTCAAGTCAAACAACTCAACTTTTACAACTCAAATGCAACTCGCAAGTAGGGCAGCGATTTCTTTGTCTACTTCGTCGCAGGCACGTGGCATCGATCCACCACGTGCCTCAGAGTTCTTAAATGCACGACATCGAACGACCGTGTCACTTTTAGATCGCAATTTTATCGACGACGCCAGGCGGGTCACCATACTTTACCGATTCTAGCAGGGATACTTTACCGACAAGCACAAGCACTCTTTTTGACAGGAAACGAAGAGGAAATCTTAAATCCACCGTGTTTTCCTTCACTCGACAAAGATCGCCTTTTTTGTTTGCCTACGAACTCAGGACTTAGTTTGTCAGTCGGCACCCCAGGGTCGTGTTACTGCAGGGAAGCAGTTTATCCACTCACTTTATTGATTCCCGGCGAGGTTCGGTCTAGTCTCGTTGGTAGACAGATCGAGTCCTGCTGAGCCTCAGCCCGCCCTTTTGTTTAGCTTGAGAAGTCTACTTCTACCCTTCGAGTTTTACGCGCTTCGACTTTAACCGCACTTCCGATTTTGAAATACGAGTTTTTGTGGCCTTCTTGGCGTTTGGCATTCATTCGGGGCGTTGCGGTTGCGACTCCGTGTCGCAGTGCCGTGTGAAGTTTCTTTCCGGGCCTCGTGGTGTTCTCGTCCGTTTTCTCACTACTTGTTTCTGGTAGCGTTCGTCTCCTTGTGGAGCCTCGTTCTCGGCGTTTCGTGTGCCGTGCGGGTGATCCTTCGTTCTTTGTGCTGAATCGGTCTTTTGAAGCAGCAAAGACCTTCCCCCAAACCAAGGCATCCGAAAAGGAGCAAATCCCTCCAGAATAGCATTCGGTTGCTGGTGTGCCGCTCACTACATCATTTGCCACTGCCACATGCAGGTTCGTCACTAGTTTTACCGAGTCCGTATTAATACGGACACGATAGGGCAGTAGATGTCGCAGGTTCAGAGCCGTGCTGCGGTCGCTGCGGACCAGCGGATTCCGTTCCGGTCCGCCGACGGCATTGTGACCACCCATCCGTACCAGCGGACGGCCTCCCACACCAACCCGGCGACCCACCTGTCCACCTTCAAACGGGCCTACCTCCTCACGCTGTTCTGCTACCTGCAGCTGCTGTGCTCCATGGTCCTGAACGGGTTTTTCACCATCGCCGAGAACGTCGCGAAGTTTTACGACGTTTCGGTGGAGCTCGTGAACCTGATGGGCACGGTGATCTACCTGCTGGCGGCGCTGAAGTTTCCCGCGATGTACCTGACGGAGCGGTTCGGCGTCCTGCCGGCGCTGTACACGGGGATGTTCTTCTTCACGCTGGGCACGGCCGTCCTCCGCCCGCTGGGGGGGGACTCCTTCGAGATGGTGTTCTTCGGCACCGTGGTGGCGCAGCTGGGGCAGCCGTTCTTCCAGTGCCTCGCGGCCAGCATCCCGGCGCACTACTTCCCGGAGGAGGCGCGGTCGCTCCCGACGGCGCTGGGAATCGCGAGCGACACCACGGGAGTGGGGGTGGGGATGTTCGTCTGTGGGCTCCCGGTTTTCGCGACGGACCCGCGGGTGTTCATCAACTTCACCGGCGGCTGCAACCTGCTCGGGCTGCTGCTGTTCGTCCCGCTGATCTTCTGCGGCATGATCCCGAACCGAGGAAAGCGGAGCGCGGAGCGGAGGTACAGCGGAATGCTGGAGGACGTGGGTGGGGGCGGAGAAATGACGGACCTCAGCGGCAGCGTCTCGACAAGGACCAACGTGAGCCAGGGGCAGCTGCACGCACACGGAGCCGGAGAAATTCCCGCGGTGCAGCGCGGTCGCTCCTCTCTGCAGCAGGGTGCGAAGAGCTGTGCGAGCAAAATCTTCCGCTGCTGCCCCCTCGTCGAGTCCATGGCGCTGCTGTTTTCGCAGTGCCCGGAGTTCAGCTACGCGTTTTACGGAATATCCATCCTCTTCGGCGTCTTCAACGCGCACCTCACGGTGATCAGCGAGGTGTTTCCCAGCGACGTCGCGTCACCGTCACCAAACGTTTACGCGGGGATTTTCTTCCTCACGGGCTTGCTCGGCAACGTCGTCCAGGGAAGTATTTTGGACTCCGGCCGCCGAACGCACGCGCAGCTGATCAAAGTGATTATCGTGACGCTGTTCGGGCTTTTCTCGGTCACCGCGCTGGTTTGGACGAGTCTCTCCTACCACCTCGGTTTTCCGACGCTCTACGTCCTCGCGGCGCTGATGGGGCTCGGCGGCCCCGGCCTGGCCGCGACGGTGATCGGGTTCGTGCTGCAGGCAACGAGCTACAAGGATCTGGAGCGGCGGATAAGCGGGAACCTGGAGTCGACGGTCACCGGGTTGATGCTGCTGGGCTTCTGTCTGGTGACGGCAGTCTTGAACATAGTGCTGAATCCAGAGACGCTGGGCCCACAAGTGGGCGGCGGGCACGTACTGCCCTGGATCTGGTGGGCGCTAAGCATACCCGGATACGTGTTGCTGTGGAGAGCGTGCAGCATCGTGGACTAAAACCGCGTTCTTTATGCGTATCCGCTGGCTCGAGCTACGTGGAGGCTCGCTTCTGGTCCCGGAACACTCTTGAACAATGACCATTTTTTTTGCTCGTCTAAGTTCCGGTGGTCGTGGTAGTGGTAGAAGGTGCAACTCATAAAGGTGTAAAAAAAAAACTTACAAGAATACGCACGCGCCGGCGCCTTGACCAACACTGAACAACCATTCGAAAGATCATGCCCGCAGAGAAAAGCAGGGGCGGGCTCTACACCCGGAAGCGCTCTCGGCTTGGTGGAACTTATCTGGCTGGGTGGAAGCGCTCTCGGCTGGGTGTGGGTACAACTTTTCTGAATTCCTCCATGCTCGGAGCGCGAGGGATGGAGAGGGGCTTACGTACGCACTATCGTAGATGCAGGTTCCTATTTTTCAGATGTCCTCGCTATGATGGCAAAGTCGGAAAAGGAAATGGACATGCCTTATTCATCTGAAGATGGACATGCGCGTGAATCCATTCGCGTCCTCCTCACGGGCGGAAATGGCTGGCTTGCGCAGCGGCTACTTTTTCACTGCGAGCCGCTGAAAGCGTTTCTGCAAGGCGCGGGCAGCAGTCGAAGCAGCGGCGAAGCGCGACAGGGAAAGGTTTACGTCGCGACCTCGTCCGAGGTGCCACCTCACACGACGAGCAGCGACAAAGGACGAACTGAAAGCGCCCACATTGAGTTTCTCCCGCCGTTCGCTGCCAAGCCTTACTTCGAATCGAGCGAGTTTCTCTGCAAGGTGCGCGAAATCAATCCGCACGTGGTGATTCACGCCGCTGCCGTGAGCGCGCCCAAAGACTGCGAAGCGATGGACCCTGAGGAGCTGCGAAAGTGCAACTCGCCGGACATGTTTGCGGCGTTTCTGCAGGAAAGCCTTTCACTCGGATGCCAGATCATCTTCTGCTCAACAGACATGGTGCACGCGGGGGAACCTGGTGCCGGTGTGTCCCCCCTGTCAGAGCGGTCTGCGGTGCCCAAACCGGTGAACGCCTACGGCCGCTCGAAATTGGCTTTCGAGAAGACGCTAGAGGGGCTCTTCACTGAGGTAAGTACTGGGAATTTTAATGTCCGCATACTGCGGCTATCCAACATGCTGCATCCAGAGTGTCGATTTCTAAAGACCTTGCTTGACGCATACAAGGAGAGGAAGAAGATGTCGCTTTTAAGTGATTCATTGCGCAGCTTCGTGGTGATAGACGACGTAGCGAAAGCGATTGTGAGGATCATGGAGCAAGATTGTAGTGGGGGACAGCTGAGCAGGTCCAATGCGCACATGGGGAATGCCCAGAATGACGTGCGGATATACAACGTTGGCGGGCCCGAAGGCCTGTCCCGGGTCGGCCTCGCGAAAAAAGTGGAAGAGGCATTCGGGCGGCGGCTGGAAAAAGACGGGTCGAAAAGA
Source organism: Amoebophrya sp. AT5.2 (assembly GCA_005223375.1). NCBI lineage: Eukaryota > Dinophyceae > Syndiniales > Amoebophryaceae > Amoebophrya > Amoebophrya sp. AT5.2. The sequence continues at coordinate 8,164 of RXOD01006244.1, forward strand.
GAGGCGCATCAATTTGACTGCGACACTTGTTTGACCAGAGACCTGGACCTGGGATACCCAGTTCCGCTCGACCTCACGATGACCAGCGCAAAATTTGAAGAGGACTATAAGTTTCGCTTTCGGTCCGTGGAAGAGCTCTTGGACGAGAGCGAGCTCTGACGGAATCAGTACGACCGAACTCTCCCCGAGGTCGCAAACAGACGACGCTTCGTGTTGTCCGAAGGTGGAATATTGTTCGCTGATTTATTCTCAACACGGTTCGAGAAAAATCGCAGTCGGGCAGGGTGCGCACTGGTTGCTGGGCCGTAGCCGTCCGAGGATCAAAAGAAAGAGCTTTTTATCTACGTGCGTCTCTCATGACTCGTATAGATACACAGCGGTTCCAATTCCTCGTTCACTTTCTCACACAAAGAGATAAAGATGCGTGGTCTGGTGTTACTGCTTTACTGGGGTGGGACCTTGCCGCAGGTCGCCCATGCGTCTTCCGGCTCTTCCATGCGAGAATTTCACACAGGCGGCCAGACCATGAACTCCGAGAAGTTCAAGAATTCCGTGCGTGGTGGCAAAGACCCCCATGGGGGCGATGCTGGGGGCCGCGGATTTTTCGATTCGTACGCGAGCTACGGAAGCGGGTACAACCCCGAGTTGGACTGTCTGCACATCGTTGAGAACAAGATTCGAATGGTGGTCGCTCTTCGGGAAGAGATCGAGAGGTACGTAGACCAACACAATGCTGGGGGAGCGGGGGCGACCGCACCGCAAATATTGCCTGCGCTTCCGTTCCTGGCCAGTCCGTCGAAGGAGCTGCGCGCGCTGTTGCGGTTTTTCCTCGGAAACGGGCGGAGAAAAGCCGAACTATTCGTAGAGTGCCCGCAGGCGGTGCTGCTCGCGCAAATGGTGGGGAGTTATGTCAGTTCGAAGGACGCCTTACTGGCAGAGGTGGGAGGAAACGCTTACTACGAGGTGATGCAGGCGCTTGTCGCGACCGATCAGAGTGGTTCGGCGGAGTTGACCCTTCTACCGGAAGACCTCGAGCGGGTAAACGAGGTTGCGGAATTCGCAAAGGAAGTCGAGTGGAAGGAATGGCACGGAATTTTCACGAGGGTGATGCGAAAAACAAACCTGGTACCTGAGTACGTAGTTTGTACTTTGCACTTATTTCTCTGTAGTTTTATCCTGGAGAGCCGTTCGACCAATATCGGACGGCTATGTGCACCTGAATCTACGAAAAGAATAAACGCGATGCTTAGTGCCGGCCCAAAAACCGCGACTTCACAGCTGCTCGTTGCCGATACGGAGGGCAACTACTGGTCGGAGGTGCGCCAGCTCAACCTCGACCCGAAGTTCCACCACTTCGGTTTCCACGCCATGCGCAAGTGTGACGGCCTCCGAGATCTGGGGAATCTGCAGGATATTGAGATGGGGGACTGCCTGCAACGCTGTGAGGAGAACCCGATTTGCCTCAGCGCCACATGGTCTCCGACGAACAAGCGATGCTTCTTGAGCTCCGTGTGCGATACTTCGATCGCGACGACGGACTACCGCTACCTGCTCTTCGAGAAGAAAATGCCGCAGGGAACTACGATCGATGCCGGAAAAGGAAACGCGACCACAAGAACCGTACGTGGAGCAGGTAGCGCTCCGGAGCAAGTGGAGATGTCGCAGAATAGTGCAGAAACAACTGATGCCGCGGTGGCGACTTTTGTGCCGGAATGGACCCCGCGTGTTGGGCACAGCATGGTGGAGTTTGGCTCTGAAATCGTGGTATTGGGAGGCCACGGCGTTGACGAGCTCGCGGTGAAGGGGGTGTTGAAAGACGGCGAAGCTCTTGCAACAAGCAAGGAAAAAGATCCCGCTGCTTCTGAGAGTAACTCTGCAGACGCAAAACCAACAGGAAAAACCGAAACCAAAAAAGTCGACAAGGAAAAGGGTTTCACTGGATCAGAGGGAGCCGTGTCGGAAAGCAAAGGTGAGAAGCCAGAAGAGGGGAAATCAGCGGAGGCAGGCGAAGCATCTTCTTTGGAAAGTGCACCAGCCGGCGAACAGGACGCGAAGAAAGATACAATCACCCGCTTCGACCTCGCTCAAGAGTTTGAACACGGGGTCACACGGAGGAACTTGGTTTTTTCTTACCGGAGTCGCAACGTTGATCTTTCGGACAAGTTCATCCCACTGCGCGATCTTCCCTACGGCCGTTTGTCGGATGTTTGGGTACTTAGCGGCGAGTTTGCGCAGAGCCAGGGCAAAGCAAATCTGAACACGATAGCCCTACCGAACGAGATGAATGCCACAACTTCGGGCGCAGCCCACGACGGTGCTGTCACGGGAGCCATACCGCCTTCAGCTACATCGCCGACGGAGTCTGCGGACATCTTTAAGAATTCGCTACTGAAAGCAATTCGTGCTGACGTCAATGCCTACCTGCGTCAAAACAACCAGACGGTGCTGCCAGGCACAGAAGAGGAAGAAGCAGCGGACGCAGCAGAGGCAGCGGCACGAGCGGCGGTTAAAGAGGCGGAACAAGCCGCAGCGAGGAATAGTTCGAGCAACTCAACGAACGCAACGAGTAGCGGCGAAAACGTTACGAGCGACACATCGGAAAATGCGACCTCCGGAAACGAAACTTCGGTGAAAGCATCGGACGAAAACGCGACCGACGCGGTGTTTCCTAAGAGGCTGTGGAGAAATGCAA
>RXOD01006245.1:0-10852 GCA_005223375.1 Amoebophrya sp. AT5.2
CCCCCCAGCCACTTTCAGCCGCTGCCCATCGTCGCGTACGGTGTGCGGACGAGTAAAACCTTTCGCCTGTCCAAGGAGTCCATGCGGCGTGCGGCCGTGCACGCGCGACGGCAGGAGGAACGCACGGGCTTTTTGCTGGACACGAAAAAATGCCTCCAAATGGAGCTGAAGCGCAACACCGGAATAGGGTGGACGCGGAGCTTGAAAATTTTGAAGCACCTGGAGTGCCACGTGAGGACGAAAGGACCGCCCTGCAACCAGGCGTTCCGCGAGAAGGTGGCAAAAATCGCGTGGCAGCTGAAACAGCAAGGACCGACGAGACCTTGAAGATGATTGGACGCCGCCGTCGCTGCAATCGCAGCTTTCACTTCGCCCATTCTCTCGTCCACCTAGAAGTATCAGAACGAAGTACGTAAATGTGGAAGTGGATGGTCGGCGCGTTCTGCTTGAGTGTGTGTCGAGGGGAAACCAACGGACCACGAGCGAGCTGTACATGAACCGCAATTTAGCCATGTCTTTTAGAGATAGAGGGAGCCTCATTCTCTACGTACTGCTGCTTCTGGCGCTGCAGTGCGGCAAAACGGAGAAAAAGTGGAGAGCAAAAATAGGTCAACGAATTCAATCAAAATTGGAGAGCCTACTACTTCTACTTCATCTTCTTTTAAAAGATGCGCGCTGCCTGGCCGTGGACGCAGACTTGGGGCAAGCGCGTTGCTGCGCACCAGGGCCCGACGAATTCCGCTCGCATCGGATCGCCAACGCGAAAGAGTCATTGGGACCATCAACAGCATCCCTCGCAAGAGGGCAGTACTTCTTCACGGGGAGCTGGTGCCGGGAGCAAAACCGTCGCAGGCAAGACAAAACTAGAAGAACTGCGGATGCGAGCAGCGAAGCAGGCAGCTGGGGTAGCTCCAGGTACTAAGTACTTTCTCCGTCGGAGTCGGTCTTTGCTGCAAGTATAACACTACTAGCCAAAACGGCAGATGGAGATGATGAGGGGTTTTCGTACGAACAATGAAATGCATCTGCAAAAAATTCACCAGGTGCGGCCTCCTCTCGCAGCTCAATCATTGACGGTGATCACTCGGACGCGTGCGGCAGCACCAACTCGGAAGTCTGCTCCACCACGGAAGAGCGCAGCCCCGGGGCCGGATCCTCGTTCAGCAGTACTAACAAATTTTGTTCCTTATTTTATACTTGTTCAGATATGTTGTTTGTTTTCAGGTTCAGGTTCAGGAGCATCTTCATCGACCATCGTTGCCTTCTTTGTGAAAACCGCAACCTCCAGCAAGCTGGCTCTACAGCAGGTACTTCCGCTGGCTCCACGCCTTCTCCTGCTTCGTCGCCGTCGGAGTCAGGGTCCACTGCAACCACAGGCGATGGCGCCTCCACAACCGTAGTTTCTTCGAGCTGCCTGCACATGCCCGAAGCAGAAGCTGCGAAGGAAGCGCGACCACATGCCGCACCGCTGCCACCGGTCCTGCGGCCGCACATTCGCTCCAGTATCGCGATGGGAAGAAACGGACGCAGAGGCGTCGGAAATGCGGCGCAGCCGGACTTCTGTTGGCAGGAGGATGACCGCGACGTCTTCGACGAGCGCTTCGTCCTTACAACTCCGTCGTTTCCACCAAACGCTGCATACGGAAACGGAGGCTCCTTTGATGCCGTGGGGGAAAGGGACATCAAGTACAAGAACCACCATCTTCTGCACGACCACGACCTGTACGAGCCACACAAAAACATCTGGTTCGTCTCCAGCACTACAGATGATTCTCGTACTACAGCAGCGCGCGTCGGCGGAGGCAGGAGAAGACTAGTAGAAGTGATGCGTGGTCCCCCGGCTGCAGGCGGCTACAGCTTCCTCTCCGATCGTTTGTGGGAGTCACGGGCTTTCGGCCTGATCTTCCAATTCCGAGAGTCGTTCCTGGCGTTTCGCGAAAGCTGTCTGGAGAAGATCTATGGAGACCTTCTGCTAGAAGAGCGCGCGCGAAGGAACGGAAGCGGCTTGTTCTCCATTGTGAGCGCGGCATCACCAGGAGCAGCTCAAGAGGAGGGTGGTAGCAGCTGGATCGGGATGCCGCTCCGGCACTACTGCCCGAAATTCTGGCTGCAACTGGCGGTCGGCTCCGCGGGATCGTCGTGCCCGAGCAGCATGTTGTCATGGCTTCGGGAAGATTCTGGGAACACTCGGGAAGAAGGTCCTCCGGCCCGCCCGGACCCCTTCGCGCATTTCAACAACTTCAAGGACGTACTGCGCGCGGTGTAGCTGTGGGTGGGAGTAGCTAGCACGAAGGTTTGCAGTTTTTTGAACAATTTTGTTTTACGTCTGGGTTCATCGTCCCAGGACCAGGAATGTCTCCATCTTTGCCATTTTGAAACGTGCGACGTAGAGGAGTGCAAGCTATAGTATAGTTCGCGCAGAACCAGAAGAAGAACAAGAAGATAACCATTGTTGTAGCAAAAATATCACGTTGACAGTTTGGTATGAATAGCGAACCCCCGAACTTTAATTTTATCAGCGCGGCATCATGAAGATAGTACAGAAAAATAAGGCGTACACCAACACAACAAAGCACGATATCGATAAGTCAGTGCCATTGACAAGAAGGGTCGTGGAAACGAAATAAAACAGTAAATAAGCCGACCTCGCTGGAACTGGAACTAGGGTAGGGTAAATCTGTAAATCTGACCGTGTACTACATCACGGAGCAATGAATATGATCAAAACAATGAGGACATTCGTTGAAGAACAAGAAAAACGGATGCTTACCGGAGTATATGCCCGCATCATGATCCGTCCGTCGTTTATTAAAGGTCGAAGGGCAAAAGGCTAGACCCAGAGGCAAGCGCCTCTCGTTTCGTGAAGATGATTTATCGGCGCAGATGAAAAGCAACATGTGCATGCTTCGTTGTCGTGGCGAGGTCCCATGCATTGGAATGTCGGATCAGCAGCTCCTTTGATCAGCGAGATCATGAATCGGATCACAGCCTGTTCCTCGTGTCTTGTTCGTAGTATGAAATGTAAACACCTTTGATTTTCATTTTTTCCGACAACCACAGCGACACTCTACATCAGGTCTGCGCAGTTGCAGTGGACAGGCTGCATAGGTTATACTTTAGCTACGAGCGTGATGCGAAATAAAATCGTTTGGATACTGAGACCGGCGGCTGCGACAATCAGAAACCAAACACGACAGGGAGAACTCGCGATATTCCAAATCTGCTACAACTCGTGAGCCACACAGCCAAAGACAAAATGACTGCGGCGACCTCTTCTTCTCCAACTCCATCATCGGAGCAGGTGATCGTATCCCCGGGAGACCTCGTGTACACGAAGGTGCAGAAGGCGGCTTCGAACCTGCTCCGCGGCCCCGGTGTGTACGAGGACGGCGTCGGGAACTATCGCGCGTCCTTCTCCGGCCGCGTCCGCCAGGTTGAGCGGCTCATCATCGTGGAATCGCTCTCGCTGCAGCCCCTCGCCGTGGGCGACGTCGTCGTGGGCCGCGTGGCGGCGGTCGGAAACGGCAAATGGAGCGTGGAGGTATTAAGCACATGTGCGATGTCATGAATGTTAAAAAAAAAATAAATCATTTGAAACATTTTTGACGCCACTTAGCGGGTCCAGCAAGCACCCCGGAAGCGCTTGGCGGACTGATTCTGCAGAGTCATTGCATGCAAACTCCCGACCTGGAACCAAATCAGACGCCGGGCGAACAATGAAAAAACAGGTCGGGCAGCCGCGGCTTGCTTCGCTGCCGCTACAGGCGATCCACCTCCCGAACAACGAGCAGCGGCGGCGCACTGCGGAGGACTATTTGAACATGCGCGAGTTTTTCCAGGAGGAGGACCTTTTGCTTGCCGAGGTGCAGCGCGTGCTACCTGACAGTGGCGAGATCTTCTTGCAGACGAGGTCCGCAAAATACGGCAGACTCGGAAAAGGCATGCTGGTCGTGTGCAATGAGGAAGCTGGGGTTTGGGATTGGCTTGGGGGGGGCGGCGAAGGCGAAGGTCGTCGTGGGCTACTCTTCGAAGCGGAACCAGAACCACGACGTGCTGAAAAACAGGTAGATGCCGCCCGAGCCGATGAAGTTGTAGAACGCGATGCTGATCCCAAAAAAGTAGTAGTAGACGAGAGGAGGACGAGGAGCCGAAAGCGCTCCGCGCGGCGAGAACAAGCAGGAGGTAGTGGGAGGAGGGGGCAACAGCCGTCGGGTGGGAGGATCAATCTGAAGCAAGACTTTTTGTACGAAAAGAGCATTTTGGGCGGGAACCGAATCGTACAGTTGCAACTCGCGAGGAGAGAAGAGGGAAAGTCTCCTGGAGAAGTGTTGGATGCAGCTGTGCCTCCGATTGAGGCCATCTTTTCGGCCAACGGGTGGGTGTTTTTGCGCCCCTGTTGCACGGCGAGCGGGTCCAAAGTCGAAACGCTGAACTTCTCCGGCCGGGCGGCAGCAGGAGGTAGCGGAGACGAAAGCAGTGCCGCAAGCTGCTCATCGAAGGCGATTCAGGCGATCCTGGCCTGCCGCACCGCGGTGGCCGAGATGCTCGCGCAACGACAAAGATTGAGCGTCCACGCACTGGAACAAAAGGGCAGGGATATCCTCAAAAATATGCTGTGATCTGAAAGAGCTATTGAACGTGCAATCAATGCGATCTACACGTATGAAACTTGTACGCGAATACATGCTGCGCCTGCAGCTGCACGCCCACGCACAGCACCGTGTTTATCTTCCTCGTCATCTCCGTGCGGTCGCGCGTTCTTTTGTAGTTTTTGAATTTCCATATCCATTTGAAAGTGGCTGGAGGTTTCCTGGATCTGAAAAATGTGTGTGGATCAGTTGGTTCTGCAATGAATGCTTCTTGATCTTCCATCTACTTACGTCCGAAAAATCTTTCCGAATAAAGATCTATCTTGATGTTTCTGCTTCCACCGATCTACCTATCTACACGTGCTCCACAGGTCTTTTTAAGTACTACTAGCTCCACTTGCATTCTGTTTTTGTCTACCTATGCCTGCTAAAGCAGTGTCACCCCTTCGCTATTACCTACGCACAGCCACAGGCGCACGAGCAGGTCACTGTAAGCTCTTTTTCCTTGTTGTACTACTAGCAGGTAGTCGATTTTTTTCTGTGACTGTGGATTCCACCGTAGACGAACAGTGAAACAGCGACAACCTACTTCATCTAGACTTGTAGTTCTACTTCTTCTTCTACTAGCTACATCTGCGACTTCTACTACTTCCGCCTCCTATCGGCCGGCATCGCGTCCAGGCCGCACGTGCCTCTTGAAGTTGACCAGCAAATAAGATGGCGCGTAACTTGGAGAAGCAGAAGCATTCGCTGAACAAGTATTGGGATCACCGGAAAGCCTTGGAGAAGGATGGCTACGGCCCCCTTCTCTCCGAGCGGCGCCCGCGGAATTCCTCGCAGATCGACTCCGTAAAAGAGTGCCGGAAGTGGTGGAACAACTTGAAGTGGGAGCTGAGCCAGAAAATCGTGCGCATTCAGAACGCCACGCTGCCGGAAGCGGAGATTCGCGACCTGAACGACGACATCAACAAACTCCTGAAGGAGCGAGATTACTGGGCGCTGAGAATACGAGAGCTAAGTGGTGACGAGAGCTTCGGGGCGACGAACGACAGCGCGGCAGTGTTAGACGGGAAAGAACTATACTCGCACTCGGGGTAGAACATACTTGAGCGACTTGGTGGACCTGGACCAAGGAAGGGTTACTTAGCACCCAGCCACACGACAATCGTTGATATACTAACTTAAAATCTCGGACGACCACAAGACAATCATCTGCTTTCGAACCACAGGTACAAGTATTTTGGTGCTGCGAAGGAGCTGCCCGGGGTTCGGGAGTTGTTCGAGCAGCAGCAACAGGACGCGCACCAGCGCAAAACCCGCAAGGAGATCTACGCCAACATTTTGCCGGACTACTACGGCTGGCGGGACGAGAACGACCTCGAGCTCCTCCTCGAAGAGCAGGCGGCCGAAGCACGCATCAAGGAGCAGCGCAGAATAGCCTACAACCAGCGGGAGTACCAGTACGAGGGGGCGTTTGCGGGCGCGGGCGGTGGAGTACGAACAGCCGGTTTGACGTCTTCAACATACGGAGGGTTGGGGGTTGGAGGCAACAGTGTGGGGGGAACGGGGACTTCCGCGAACCTCTCCCTGGTACACACGCCGTCGGACGACGAAATCCAGCGCCTGCTGCTAGAGAAGAAGCGGGCGCTGGCGCTGGAGAAGGTGCGGAAGTACATATCGAAGGAGGATTTAGAGAAAAACGACGAAGCAAAAACGCTGATGGCGAACAACTCGTCGGGAATCATCGGCGGAGGGGGCGGTGGTGGAGAGGGGGCGTAAGAATAAGAGACGTTGCGCATTCGCCGATCAAAATCGGTGAACTGTTTCAGGTCTCCGGACAACGAACCCATGCGGTGGACAGACGAAAAGCCCTGATGGCGCCACGACATTGTAATTTCCATTTCATTCCATAGCGGCAGACGAGAACGCTCGGCCATGGGCTTTTGCCACACGGTCTGAAGACAGTCATACGAGGGACAACGGTAAAAAAAAACCAGTTGTTCAATTCTACCTGCGTCAGCCGTGCTAATCAAGCTTATGTCGTCTACTTGATCTTGGCTTGCAGAAGCAAGAAAGAAAATGCCTCTACTTGATCCTCTTTTACAGCAGAATGAAAGGGAAGCGGAAGTGTGAAAGAGCGAGACTCAGTGGTAAAAGACAACAGACCAAAGCTGCGCCTCCTCCGATTAAACAAACGCTGGCGTAGAATAGAACCCCCGGGGTCGAAGATGATAGTGATAGTACACATCGAGGAGCTATTTTAGGCACGACGTTTGATAATTTTAATCTGGTTTCGGTCCAGCATTGAGCATGGCCGTGATGATCTCGCCGCCCGTTTTCCGTTCGTGGCATGGGCAGCTCCTCGCTCCAGCACGCTGGGCGCGCGGCCGTCTACTTTCTCTACTCTACTTTTTCGTCCTTCCTTCCCCGTCGGTGTTCGCTTTCGTCGAGGAGGTCGTTTTCTCCGAGGATTCTCTCGACGCCAGCTCGCCCGAGTATTGGTCTCTGCTGCTGTACGACGTGGGTCTCGATCCGGGCGCCAGTATTGACATCCGCCTCTCCCTGAAGGGAACAAGCAGCCGCGCCTCCCTGCTGACATCAGCCGCTGCAGCCGCTTCTCCACAAGAAGACCCCGTACCCGCCCCCGTGGCTCCGCTTTCGTGCTTCGTGATGCTGATCACGCACGACCAGTGGGTAAACTGGAACGAGGACGAACCCTTTTCCCTGCCCGACGGCGAGCTCTCCTCGTACCTGCAGGCGAACTGGCGCGCGCCTTTAGTCTTCTCACCAACATCATCAGCTTCATCGACCGCCGCCGGCTTCTCCGAGGACCTCTCCTTCCGCGCCAAGTTCCGCCTACCCAGAACCGCCGGGCGCGGGTCGGTACTCGGACCGGATAGGTACCACCTGGGAATCCTGAACCCGAGCAAGGTGAAGCTGGCGGGCATCGCGGGAACGATCGAGGTGGTGAACCCGAACAGCAGACTGCCGCTGCAGCAGCAGCACCTGCCACAGGTGTACCACTACTGGATGTGGGGAAACTTCGCATCGGCGGTCTGCGCCTTCCTGCTCTACTGCACGGTATGGCGCTGGCGGTCCACAACGATCTCCCGGGACGGCGCTGTGTATAGGGCCGCCGAGAGTTTGATGTGATGCTACTGCTGCGCCGTTGAGGAGCTGGCGTTTCCGTCTACTGGAGTAGGTCGAGGGTGGGAAGTGGTAGTAGCGCTGCTCAACATACTATGTTGGAGTTGATGGTGCCGATTCATTTTTCCCGCAGGGTAGCAATGTGTGTGTGGTCGTTGCGGCGACAGTGTCGGGGGCCGTGCTACTGCCGGCAGAAGTAGTAGCAGGCCGGCGCAGGTCGCTCGATTTAAAAATAAAACACGCACCTTGTCGTTGTCCTTGAAGATGGGTGCAGAACGATACGTAGTTAGGCAGTAGCATCGCTTTTTCGTTTCTTTACGCCTCCTCTTCGAGTTTCACCACGATTCCGCGGAATTGGATGCACCTGGCGTTCACCGGCGTGTTTCTGTATAAGGCGATTGCTTGCTGTCTCCTCGAGGCCCGCCTCATCGCAGTATCGCAACGAGAAGCTTCCGGCGCGGGAGCGTCCTCGTCGACAGCAGAAGACGAAGAGTTTTTCGCCTCGCTCCTGAGCGACGTTCGGGACAGCTTCTTCCTCACGGATTTCCTCCCGCGTCTCTTCGCGGAGAAGTTAAGGGACGGATGAACCCGTTTTCCGCTACATCTCTGAAGGAGTGCGAGACTTGCAGTTCGTCACGTAGCTCGTGTGGTAGGGATTGGGCTCCATTGGGGTCCTGTGTGGTCTTGTATTTGGCTCATATTTCACCCTGCTCGTAGACTACAACACCCGGCACGAGATCGGAAATGATCTACTATACAGGAAAAGGAAATGGGTTTTTTCTTCCTTTAAAGAAGGTCTCGACCATTGTGGAGCTGGAGCTGCTGCTGGTTCTCTCCCTCGGCTTCCAGATGCTGCGGCAGCGGTTGAACGTCACGGAGATACGCTTTCTGCTCGGCATCGCGGCCATCTCCTTCTACCTGGGCATCTTCGAGCCTAGGACCGGTGAGCTCCAACTGTGAAACTATAGATTCCCCCGACATACACGTTCTTCAGCCAATGAATCTTTCAGCACCGCCGACGTGCGAGTTCCACATAGCGTGCGAATAAATTCGGTCGCTCGACGACGGAGTGCGCCACCCACCCTCACCCAGAATGAGGCATCCACTCTGAACCGCCCGGCGCGGCGATCCAGAGCGCATGCTACGTTCCGCTACGGCGAATCTAAGCAGGCACCCAGCAGGTCCTTTTACTGTAGATAGTGTTCATAGTCGCTTACCTCACAGTTGGGCTTGGATCCTCCATAGAGTTCACGTGCGGAAGCGCGGCTAGCTGCAGCGGATACAAGCTGAGCCGGGACATCCTGCACTCGCTAGTCTTTTTGGTCGTGTTCGTGGCCTGCAACTTCAACCTGCATTCGCTCGGCGTCCAGATCGCTGACGCGACCGTGCAGACGGTACTTTTTGTTTTTTTAGACAGACCCAAAAGGACTTCTATGCTTTCGTGGCCAGTTGGCATAGAATTCGGCTTTCGGGACCGGGGCGGGGGCGGGCACTATTAGTTTAGTATTCTCGTAGTTCTTTTCGCGCGAACGGGGGCCGTCCCTAGCCTTGCTGTGACGAGTATCCGCTCTTTCTCATTTAGCCTTTGCTCTCAACCTCATGTTTTACGCAATCGCAATTCTTCAGGCCGAAGTGACCCGGCTGTACGGGAAGCACGAGTCGTACTGGTGGCTGCGCTGCATCTTCCTGTACTATCTGGCGGTGCCCACGGTACTGCTGTTCCTCAACCTGGTAATCTTGGACTGGCAGTCGCACTGGCTGTTCGTCGCCGTGCACGAGTTCTCGTCCTGGCTTCTCATCGCCAGTTGCTGCTTCGTGTTAAGCTCTAGTACCAAAAAAGAAACTCAATCAATGGTCGTGCTAGCCCTAGCTATATTTTATGAAAAATGCAGGCTAGTAAGGCTTTGCCTAAGCGTACGCCTATGCCTTTGTTGATCGATGCTGGACAGTGCTATGAATGTGGATCTTCCCGCCCGTGAACGGGGGGTGGGGGGTCAACACGGGGATAGGACAATTAATTTAATGCGTCGTCTTCGAAGTAGGGCTAGCTAAACCTAAAGCTAAGGAGGTATGCCGAGGGGGGGTTCGGGAGCCGGGGGCGTGCAGTGAGATACGGCGCAACAAGTAGCCGCGACCGGCGACCCATCGTACCTCTTGGCGACGTTCCGTGCTGCGGAATTCGCAGCCCGTCGCCCTCCGGGGGCCCGCTCTCTGCAGGGTTGCAAGTGCTGGTGTCTACTAGTGTTCACCGTCATAGACCGTCGACGGGGTAGTATCGAAGGAGACAGAAGGCAGAGGGTCTTCGACGAAGCGAACATTTATTTTTAGATCTAGTAGTAGCATTGATCGAGTTTTTCGAGCCTCTAATCGTGTTTCAACCCGGTTTCGGAAAGCTGCCCGTGTTCCAGGGGGTCGTGGGCTCGGAAGACGGGCATCCAGAGATAAACCAAAATGGGGAGGACGAAGAAGGCTCGTCTCAGGAGGAGAATTATACGAGAAGTCCTGGCGGAGGGGACCAGGACCTCGCCCGCGGCGGAAATTCGGACGCGGAATGAAAGTAGAGAACAATCGGAGAAGACGATGAAGATCATTGATTCGAATACACATGTTTTTTGATTGAAGAGGTGACATGCAAATAGAAAGCAGGACAAGCGAAAGCGTTCGAGGGCTGGTACGACACGTTGTGTCAGCGATAGATCACTGATCAACTCTTGAGGTTGTGCGAGCGAGCGGTAATGCTGGGGGCAGTGCATCTAGAAGATCGATCCTCATCTCTCACCGTCATCCGGGGGGCTCAGAATCAGGTGATCCGTGATTCTGTTGATTACGATGGAATGTAAGTAAGTCGTGTCGTCGTGACAACTTTTTAGTTTATTATTAATGATCCACGTCTGAACGGCCTGCTCCGAATCGTAAGTCTTTTGATTCGAAGGAGGCCGCTTCGAGCATGCGAGACGAACTAATACGACATAGATACCGTTGCGCATGCGCTGTGGTTCTGGTTACTACACGATATCTGGATTGATTCATTTTCATAATATGCAGCAACCAACATGAGCATGTCGGATCATGACCAGTGAATCTATTATATTCTTTTTGGACAATGCTTTGATCTG
>RXOD01006246.1:0-10851 GCA_005223375.1 Amoebophrya sp. AT5.2
CACTTCCTCCCTAGCAGCTGTAACGGCGGAGCACAATGCGACCAAATACGAGACCAAACACAAAGGACAAAATATCAGACCAAATACAAGACAGCACAAGCCATCGCCACTGCCCATCGATCATACCAGACCAAGAACTACCAGACGATCGAACTACAAGACCGCCACCACCAGAACATGAACAATGGCCGCCAGGAAAATAGGCTATAAATACGATCCCCCCCGTAAGCCCTCCTTCAGAACCTTGATCTTCTGCTGCTGCTGCTCGCACTTGCCCACCACCTCCCGCAGCTGCCGCTCCAAGTGTGCCGCGCGCTCCTCGGCCGCACTTGTAATTGTATCATGCAAGAAAGGGAAAGGGGCACCAGCTGCGTGAGAAACGGGGCCGGCTGCCTCTTCCGCTTGCTGTTCAAGAACAGCGGGGTGGTTGTTGTACTCATCATGTCCCATATTGATGCGCCCAGTCTGGGGTTGTTGCACCCAGTCTCGGGCGTTCTGCTCGATGGTGTTGAACCCAGTTTCGGGGGTCTGGCCTCCGCGGTTATTGATGCGATCGCTGCCGCTGGGTGGTGGTGGAGGTGCACCAAAAGTAGAACTACTACTACTGCTACAACTACCCGCTCCTGTAGTGCCTTCACCCCGACGAGGAGCTCCACGTTGCATCGGGTCGTCGTAATCATTTGCGCTGGTTTTCACGGGTTGTTCACCGCTTTCGGTTTCGTCCTCCAAAATCGTTTTTCCGGACTCCGAGGAGGAGGACCCGGCCAGCACGACTGCTGCCGCTCCGATTTCCAGCTCCTCCTCCTCCTCCTGATCATGCGCCGATGAGTTATCAGGTTGGTTCTGTTCTTGTTGCGGCCCCCAACCACCGCCGCAAAAGGACGACGAGGAGCTGGCGGTACCTGACGTCGTGCCGGCGGCTGTCGTGGCACCGAAACGCGTTTCGTGAAACTTGTCGTAGCTGCATGACGAGGATGACGAGGCTGTTGAGGTAGACGAGGATGGCACGGAAGCTGCCTGCTCAGCTGGATATCTGCTGCCTGACCCTCGTGCCTGGGCCATCAAGTGCTCGGTCATGATGTCTTCGCTGTCTTCACCTCCGAGCTGTAATTCTGGTTGGGAGTCGAAGAGTACGCGCGGCGGCGGCAGTTGTGGGGGATCTTCTCGGCGAGTGTCGTAGCTCGACGTCGGCGCCGCCCGGTGAAGAAGATCACCACGGAAGTAGTGGGGATCCGTTCGGGTGCTCCCCGCATTCGCGAGGACAATCCCACGCTTATCCTCATCCGCCGACGTAGTAGACATGTTCATGGTGCTAGTCGCGTGGAGGCCGGTCATAGTTGTATCGACCATGATGCGGCTCGGCTTATTCTGCTGATGCTTCTGCGGTTCTCGTTGTATCGACCACTCAGCGGCGGAAGTCGCGAATTCGTCCAAAAAGCCACTGTCGTCTTCGATCATCGAGCTGAGGCGCTCGTTGATCGGATCTTGCCAGTGGTCCTCGTGGTCAACATCTTCCTCGAGGACATTGTTGTTTCCAGTTAAATTTATCGTCGGCTGGATTCGGCTTGGCGGCGGAGCCGGAGCACTTTTCCTGACTTCGTCGTCGTCGAAGGGAGGAGCTGAAGCCGCTACCGCTTCTACCGCACGCGCAGCTGCCTTGCTCGTCGAGTCCGTGGACTGCAGCGCGTCATTTTTTCCGGAGGTCGTGGACCCACAACCCGCATCACTCGTCGACGCGTTCCACAAGGCATCGAATCTACTCTGCCGCCGAGAACGAGGCAAATTATGTTGCTGGTCGGTCGTTTCATCAGCGCGCACCCCATCTTCCTCGACGCAACCTTCCTTGTTGATGCGCGAAGATCTTATTTCCGACAAAGGAGTTGCATCCTTATCCACTTCCAGCAGCTGCTTCTCTGCCAGTACTAGCCGGCCCCCGCCGCCGCGCAGCCGGGAAGTTGTTCTACCACCTTCTGGCTTTTTGGTTTTGCCGCGCAACAAATCATCGAAGTCAGCAGACGCTGTCGAGGCAGTAGAAGTGGCGGTAGAAGTCAGGTGAGTTCTTGTGGGCGCAGTAGCAGTAGCCGTAGCGGCTGGGGTCG
Organism: Amoebophrya sp. AT5.2; assembly: GCA_005223375.1. Lineage (NCBI taxonomy): Eukaryota > Dinophyceae > Syndiniales > Amoebophryaceae > Amoebophrya > Amoebophrya sp. AT5.2. The sequence continues at coordinate 2,100 of RXOD01006246.1, forward strand.
CGGATTCTGCAGGCTGCGAAACACCAAGCAAACGATCCAACTCCGCCCGGCGAGCGCGCCGGCGTGCCTCCATCGTCTTGCGATTCTTGCGTAACTAAGTACTATATGATCGTAATGAGAAATGGTGGGAATTTCACCCGGAAAAGAAAAAAGCTCGACGATGGTACACAAAACCATTTACATGAACCAACCCTACTACTTCGCGTTCGCAGCTGCTTCTACATACAGATACAGCAAAAAGATACAAAAGTCAACGGTAGGAGACGCAAACGATGGCTATTTCTTTCTCTTACTTTGGTTGATGGTCATGCCGATTTTGGTCTACAAATGCAACTGACGTCAAAACCACGAGGCTCCATTTTTGCATCGTCTCCTCGTCTCGTTCTCTCTCACCACTTCATCCGATCACGCACGATAGAATTTTTGCACATGCACCTTCATCACATTGTCGGAAGGCAGAGCGCCGGACGTCCTTCGAATGAACGAGGACGCCGTCAACCGCCAGAATCTCCATTCAACGAGGACGCCGCCCCCGGCGAAGATTGCTCAGAGATGTTCGTTGTGTCAAACAACATACTTTACATAAAGTCAGGACCAGGTAAGGATCGATAATTCATACTTAGGTCGGGTTCAACAAGCTTCTTATTCTTTTTACATTTTTGATTGAGGGCGTTATTTTTGTCGTGGTTAAATCACATGAAGTGCAGGTCCTTTTTCAGACCTCTGCGGCGTTGGTCGTTCCGAACGGAAGCGGCACCTTTGGTGGCATTTCTCCCGCTCGTGATGAGGGAGCGCCGCTACTTCTTCCCTCTTTACTTCTCGCTCTTGGTGTGCGCGGCGTTTTTGGCTCTGCTTTCTCTCCCCCCCTCCCCGCCCCCGCACCTTGATACATCAAAGGCATCGGATCCGGAACGGCTGCGCGCGCGCTGCTCTTGAGCTCCGCTATCTCTCCCCGCAGTTCAGCGATTTCGTTCAGCAGCACGTCCAGTTTTCCGTGCGTCACTGCTCTTTCTTCCCGCGCTTTCAGCATCCACTCCACCTGTTTGCTCTCCTGCTTCTTTAGAGGGGTGAAAAACCCATTTTCGGCGGCATTTCTGGCGTGTTGCTCGTTCGGCTGTTGTCGAGACCAAATACGAGACAAAATATCAGCCGAAATACAAGACGACGCAGACAAATCCTTGGCGTCTCGTGGCCGTCACTTTGGAATGCTTGCTCCCCCCTACGTAGCAGAAGCACAACAGGACCAAGTACGAGACAAAATATCAGCCGAGATACGAGACAAAACACAAGACAACACACACCACCCACTGCCCGCATCATACGAGAGCAACTACCAGAGGAACTACGAGACCCCCACCACCTCCAGAACAATGCCCAGGCAAATGGGTTGATCCTCCCCTTTTTAACTTCTGGCTTCTCCTTTCCGCCTCCGCGAACTTCTGCCTTGCTACTTCCTGGAACCTCGCCGCCTGGGCCTGCTGCATCGTCGCGCGTAGGATCCGTCCCTTTTCCTCCGGCAGCACGGCGGAGCGGATCAGCGCGATGGAGGCCGTGGAGCTGAGCACGGAGGTGGTCAGCTCCATGTAGGTGGTGGACATCTCGAAGGGGTCCAGCTCTCCGCTGCTGTCCAAATCCATCGCGTCGAAAAACGCCCCCGCGTCGTTCGATTTTAAATGCAGCCGGTCGAACAGGTTGCGGAAGGCGAGCGACTTCTGCCAGTTCTCGCAGAAGTACTGCTTGGTGGTGAGCACCTGGTCCTCGCCCGGGAATTTCAACAGGTCCTGGATCTCGGCCATGCGGTGGTCGATCTCGAGGTCCCGCCCGACCCGCTTCGCCTGCGTCGAAGCGGTCTCCAGCACGGTTACGGTCACGAGGTTCATCAGCCCCAGCGCGGACACCGAGATGAACAACAAAAAATAGAAGTACGGCCAGATGTGCTCCTGCGACAGCGGCGCGACCATGTCGGTCCAGCCATCCAGCGTCATCATCTGGAACAGATACAAAATGGCGTCGCGAGTCGTCGAAAACAAATTCTTCGCGTCATTGAACGCAGTCTCCGCCTCGGAAGGAGACGCGTCCTGTTGTTGTAACCACCTGGAAGCTGTTGAAGTGGCACTCACAACTCCAATGCTCGCGACGTCTGCGGGCAGGCTCGTCGAAGAAGGAGCTCCTCCAGCACCAACTGTTCTAGTACTTGTGATGCTGGTGGAGGTGCTCCTGCTTGCTGATGTCGAAGCCGATGCTCCTCCTGCCTCCCACGTCGACGACGCCGACAGCAAGAACGACATCATCATGCCCCACAGAGTAGAAGGGACTTCAAGAACACCCCCTCCTCCCCCCATATTATGGTGAATTCCCTCCTCCAGCAGCCCCTGAATAGACAGCCCCCTCCTCCCACTGCCGATGTACACCAGGTCGTCGTTCTGGCCGATGATGACGATGGAGAACATGGCGAAGAGGAAGATGATGATCATGATGAACACTACGGTGTACATCAGCGGGGCGAGACTGAAGAAGAACAGCTGCACCACGTTCCACAGCTGCTCGAAGATGGTGAGCAGCCGGAGCACCCGCAGCGCCCGCAGCACGCGGAGCATCCGCATCACGTTCGCGCCCGTGTTCTTGGAGGCTTCCTTGTCCGAGGAGTCGGACAGCGTGCCCGTGGTCATCAGCGGAAGCAGGATCTCAAACAGCAGCCCCGACCCCACGACCGCCACATCCAACGAGTACTGGACGTTGAAAAGCGTCTTCGTAGTCCCAAACGCAGCGCAGCGAAGCCCGAGCTCGCAGCAAAAAATAAACAGAAACAACAGATCGGATATCATGATGAAGTCCGCGAAAGAGGTTTTCTGTGGAGAGCAGAAGGTGTTGTTGTTCGTGGAGTGGTTTATTGCAATTGCGATTGGATTCATTTTTGTGATGAAATGATGAATGAGATTGAGAATGTATGAAGCTAGTACTCGAGGAGGAGCGCCATGATGAAGTAGAAGCCTAAAAGTGGGTCAGTCTTTCAGTACGTCTTCTCCCTGCAGCTGGTACTCGAGCGCCATGAAGAGGCAGTTGGTCATGATTGCTATGAACACGAATGCCTCGAACCTCCTCGAGACCACGATTTTTTGCAGTCTCGAAATGTCTTTTCTGCCCCGCAGGGCCCGCCGCTCCTTCACCAAATTGTTCGCCGCGGGGTTTAGTTGTTCGATTTTCGCCAGCCTTTCGTCCCGCAGCTTCTTTGCTTTTTCCCGGATCCGCTTTCCCGCCTTCTTCGCCGCCATCGCGGAGGCGAGCGACAGGTGTGCGGAAGACTCGCCCTTCTTGAATGCGGAGACTAAGGAACTGGAACTCGCCAAAGATGACATGGAGGCTCCTGCTGCGCGGAAGGGCGACGCTGATCCAGCTCCCGCTGGAGATCCACTCTCCTCGCCTTCCTGTTCATCCCCCTCTGCGGCACCACCGCCTGCAGCAGCCTGTCGAAGCGCGGCCAGCGCCGGAAGCTGCTGCGCGAACTGATTCAAGTTCATCTTCCCCGCCTGCTGCTGGTCCTCATAATCACCGTCCTCAGGGCGGGCGGCACCACCAGCTCCTGGCTGCCCCTGCGACTTTGGCGTGGCCGCGACACTACTGCGTCCTGCTGCCATCATGCGCGCAGTGCTCGCGCTCCGCGCCCGGGGTGTGCTCTTGTTGCTGGTGGCGGCCACACTCACAACGCCGGGCTCTCGGTCGCGCGCAGCGCGACTGGCGAGCGTCTGCGGGTCGATCTGAGTCCGGTACCGGGAGGGGTCCGGAATGCTGTCCGGCCGCTTCAAGGGATCTGCCGGAAACTTCGGCCCCGACAACTTCTCCGCGGTCTCAGCACTCTCACCTATTGCTGCAAATGAATCCGATCCGGGCGGAAAAAACCCCTGCGACTGCGGCGGCCTGGCTTTGGGTCCGGGGACGCTAACGCCAACGTCGTTCACGTTGGCCGATGGTGCAGCTCCTGTCATACCTAGTCTCTTTTTTGCGGATGACCTGCGAAGGGAGCCATCACTTTCAGCTTCGAATTCTTCATCATAGCGAATCATGGCCCGGCATGGAAATCATAGTGAGAATTATGGGAAGACGAGGCAGCTGTGAGAAAGTTAGTAGCGAGAGGGGATCCTCGTCCTGCTGTCGTTCACTGTTGATGTTGTTCTTCGACCAAGGAAAATAAGTATCTGGTCCCTGTATTGTTCGCGAAACCGAGACCAGCACATGTTGCCGATCGCTGACGGATAACCGAAGCTGATGCTGAGTACTTTGATGGGGAGCCACGTGCAGGTGCAACCGAGACAGATGACGATGAGGACACGAGGCACCGCTGCGCGCAACCGAGAAGAGGAAATTCACGCGCAAACGAAGACAAGACGAGCAGTAGACACTATTAAACCACAGTTGTGATAGACGCATCATAAAGCATCACGCTTGAGCTCCACCGACTGGCATCGGTCTTGTGTCCGACACGTTTCTCCCAGCATTCATAATCTATCTAACGATGCTACGAGGCGAACCCAACCGATTCGTTTGATGCTTCCGCTGCGAAGGCTGCCCCTTCTCTTGTTTGCAGTGAAGACAACTTGCTGTTGCTTCGTTGTCAAAAATAAAATTTTCTTTATTTATATAACATTGCTATCGCAGGAGCCGCGTAAAGCGACTCACTGCTGCATCAACATCACAGTTCTGAATTCCCGACAGCGACATCAAAAAATGTAAGCCCGCCTATGAATATAGCATTTGCTTACCACCTCTGGTTCGCCATTTTAGATCATGTTTTGGAAGGTTTTTTTGGAAGTGGATCCCGCCCTCAAAGAACGGCTTTGACGCAACAGCAGAATCCGCCCTGCACCTGCTTCGCTCGTCCGTGCATCTTCCCACCTATCCCCACCCCGGTGGGTACTCGCCTTTCTCCTGGTAGAATTGCAGTAGGGCGGTTTGGATGTGCTCGTACTTCTCGTCCGAAATCCCGTGGTCCACCGTCCAAAGCGCTGTTCGAAGCCAGTGCGCCACCTTCATCATGTCGATTTCCAGGTTCAGCATGCGCCAGTTCCAGTCGTACACGTCCGACGTTATGTTCATCGCAGAATTCTTCCCGCGAGGATTCGTCCAGCAGAGCTGTTCGTTGAAATGATTTTTTTAAAAAATTTTGCTTCGAGCAAAGAAATCGATAAATCGCTGCCAAAGAAAATCCGCAGAACAAAAACCAACACTGCAGTGGTTTTGTTCACTACCACTTGCATTCGATGAAGATGGAGATGGCGCAGCCCCGCAAACAAAACGCAGCCGCAGCCGCTTTAATGTGGAGCCAAGACCAACGATAGTTAAAGTACATGTACATGTACTTGTACGCCTATCTTTCTATATTAAGAATGTACAACAACGGCCCTGACTCTAGCTCTACTTCTAAAATAGCAAATCATCTTCATCAACTGCAACGGGATCGTACGTGCGTGATGTTTTTTGCGAACTTGAGCAGGCCCCCGAATATGCCTCGCTTGTTTTTGTTCATGCCTTCGTCGCAGACTTGGTAGCCGCCCCTGCGCAGCGGGACCGCTTCCATCACGACCGAGTTTGGTGGCATGAACAGCCCCCAGGCCAGCCCGTCCCCGTGCGCCCCGAACATAACCCGCGCCTTGGACGCCAGCCGCACCTGCTCCACGAAGTCCAGCGCGGCGAAGTCGTGCGCCTCGATCACCCACTCGTCCGCGGGCAGCGCCAGCTCGATGTACCGCTTCACGTCCGCCATGTTCTCTACGAACCTGTGGAACGACTTGCCCGGCAGCCGGTCCTGGATCAAAAACAGCTTCTTCCGCATCCGGAACCCCCAGTCGTACTCGACGACTGATCTTGATGTACCAGTTGATGTTGAAGATGTGGGGGATGAAACGGGTCGTTGTGCTTCACTTTTCTCCAAGAACTCGCCCTCGGGCAGCTCGAATTGGAAACCGTCGCGCGGATCCACGACTTCCACCATCGTCCGGTCCCTCGCCACCACGGAGTCATGATGTTGATCGCCGGAACCGGATGAAGATGAACTACTTGTTGTTTTCCCGATCTCTGCGTCTTCCTCGATGTAGGTGTACACCGTGTTGGCGTCGTTTTCGTCGCCCCCCTTTGCGCGCCCCCGGTAGAACGGCTTCGCGTCCGGATCCCGCCCCAACCGTTCCAGCGCGGCCCTTTTGCGCAACAGCCCCCCGCCCAGGAAGAAGTTCCGCATTTTCCGCGTGAAAAACTGCACGTGCTGCGCCTCGGTGTACCCCCCACCGCTGTACATCATCAGCTCGTGGCCGAAGACGACCTTTTTGTAGCAACGGTTCACGCTTTCGAAGCCCTGCGAGTAGATGTTTACGTTCTGAAACGCCTCGAGGAAGCGCGCAAACCAGCCGTAGCGGCCGTCGAACCGCATCGTGTCGAACCCGAGCAGCTTGTTCCAGTGCTTATGAAGGGACCAGATGGTAAGTGACCAACTGGTAAGTGAATGTTGGCAATGGCAATGGGTCTGTCTCCCTCCATGGATGGCGGATAGATTGCCCTAGCGATGGCGAGTGCCGATCAAGGCGCTCTGAAGTCTGCCCGGGTCGATGAAACACCCGGGCGGTTTTTGGAAATGGGCCCCATTGTTTGGAGTAGGGGGGGCAGGGAAGTAAGCCAATGGGAGGTAGAGAAGCAAGGTCATGTTGAAAAGCCAAGAGCTAGAACAGTTCTCCTTCTAGTTCAATTAGAGCTCCAGCCTGAGAGTGAAAGCAGGGGAAAAGCGGGCGCCTTCTTCTATCTAGACGGTCTGGTCCCACCATAGTGCTCCACGTCCCGCTCCAGGTTCTGGTTCAACAGAAACAGGTCCACCGCGGGTTTTGCTCGCGTCTCGTGTCGTCCGACGACGTCGTCCGCGGAGAAAAACTGTTTCAGGTTGGTGCCGCCCAGCCCGTACTTCTCGGGCTCGAGGAACAGCATCACGAACGGCGGAATCAGGCTGTGCAGCCCGTGCCAGGTGGAGGTGAGCTTGAAGGTCACCGGCAGCAGGAAGGCGACCGTGTCCCGCTCCTCCGGCACGTGCTGGGGGTACAGCTGGGGGGAAACCTCGAACTTGAACAGAGTCTGCCCCACCTCGGAACAGGCGCGGAACATGCCGCCCTCGTCGAAGGCGTCGGGGTCGTGGTAGTTGATGCTCTGTCTGAACGTGCCGTCCGTCACGCACATGTTCGCGATTTCGTACACGCAGTCGGAAAACTGCCGCCCCTTCACGCTCCCCGTCTGCGACCTCTTCACCGCGATCTTCTCGCACTGGCAGCTCAGAAGGCAGTTCGGGTCCTTGAAATCCTCCTTCCCCGGCAAGTTGTAGCGCTCGCGCACGTGTGCCGGCACCGGCAGCGCCGGGTGGAAGCGAGACTGGGACCGCACGTAGCACTCCTGCTCCATCCACGCGTCGTTCATTAGCAAAATCACGACAGACTCCGACTTGCTCCGCAGAATCGGCGCAATTATCACGGGGCCAGCGGGTAAGTTGGTACTACGTGGAAAGTGAAACTTTCGGGCGGGGGTCCCATTTGGTGGTCCTCAAAAGATGAGGTCTGCCACTGCCAATGCACATGCAGTTAGTACTAGGAGAAAGCGCAGCTTTCCGCGGTCGGCAAGCCTGGCACCCTACTTGCACCTGCACCTCCGCCTCCCCACAGCTAACAAGAAAAAGAGACGGAGAGCGGAACTCTACTTTAGCAATTACATTTTTAGGCACGCTCATCTTGATTTACCCTGCTTTCAGGCTCTAGCAGCATTCTCGCGAATCCGAATGCTACTTGCTTTCCATGACTTCCCTCTCGCTCCTAATGGCTCATCTCCCTGCCGCCCCTACTTGCCACAACGGGGCATCTCTGAAACCGCCCGGCACACACTCGCCACCCAAGCGGGGACCCGTTGCCTAGCACTTACCAGTTCCTGACTTACCGTCTGGTCCCTGTATAGTGGTCATGTGCCTGTGCTTGTTCGGGACGTAGGAAGCTGCTGGGGTCGACCCTACATCTTTGCAGACTTCCGCGCAACTCTGGCCCTCCTCGCCCATGTGCCAGCAGCTGCCGTCGGCGGGGTCCACGTAAGCGCCCGGCTGGGCGCAGAAGTACGTCACGGCGTCGCTCTGATCGGCGAGGGATTCTCCTCCTTCTGGACCGTTTCCTCCCCCAGACGGACCCTCCACCACCTCCGGCAACACGCACCTCCCGTGCTTGCACCTCCTGCCGTCGACGTTGCCGCCGACGCAGTCGGCGGAGGTTTGGCAGGTCTCCGGGGTCCACACCAGCGCCTTCAGCATGTTTTCGGTGACGCGGTAGTACGAGTGGGTGCGGTAGAAGCGGATGTAGTTTGTGTACACGTCGTTCATGGTCACTGGCCAGATGCTGCGGTCGATGCAGTCTTTTCCGAAGGCTTAGAAGGGTACCAAATGCTACCAGGTCTCCTCAAAATACAGCCAAAGCACAGTCAAAATACGACGCGCCAGCGGAGCGCAATCAGAAGCACGGCGCCCACGCATGGATCTGCAGTGCAGTCCGAAGAGTCATCGGCAGAACAAAGTCCAGAACGCCAGGAGCTTCCGCAGACAAGCTGCGCCACCTTCTAGCCTGTTCCTGTAAAGCTAAAGCGGCAACTAGGACTAGCACTCTCTTGACCACAAGCACAAATCTGCTGCCTCCTCGAAGACGCGGACCCGACAGCTGCGCACCTTCACGAGAAACCTCCCTGAAGCATTTGA
>RXOD01006247.1:0-10846 GCA_005223375.1 Amoebophrya sp. AT5.2
CCGCCGGTCCTCGGCGGCGAGAATCTCGCTGTCTGGTGCGCGACCCCGAGGCCGCCTCCGGCCATGGTCTTCTTGCCGGAGGCGCTGTCGGAGTAGATGTGGATGCCGCCGCCACCCGCGAGTCTGTTGAACCCTTTCGGTGGGGGAAGCTTCGCGCGAATACCAGTGCCAGTCGTACCCCTGCCCACGACCGCCGCAACCGCTACCCCGAGTTTGTCGTCGTGCTTTTTCAAGAAGTCCACCAGCTCCTCGTCCGAGGACGACAACGAGACGTCGCGCCGCGACACAATCCAGCTGCCCGCAAACGTGTTGTTGTCGTAGTGCAGAAAAAACAGCGACTGGCTGTGATCGCCGTGCTCCACCTCGTTCTGTGCATTTCCATCTTCATCTACTGCGCCAACCCCCGCGGCCACCGCACGAGGATCTTCCCCGTTCTCGTCGTCCGCCAGCGGGTTGATCGGGTAGAAGACGCCGTCGTGCCCCTCTACCCGGTCCCTGATAAACAGCAAGGGCGTCTCGGCGTCCTTGAGCTCGCCGGCGGCGTGATGCAAGTCTTTTTCCTTGTCTCGGATCAGCTGCAGGATGTACTCGTAGTCGGGGCCCCAGTGGCGAAGTAACGCCTCGCGCGAGGCGTCTTGCCACTGAGACACCAAGGTGTAAACCCCGTCGCACCACCCGCTGCCGATCACCTTCATGCTGTAACCCAGCATGTCTTCCGAATCGTACCGAGCGAACACACGACGACGATTTCTTTCGGGCGCGGAGGACGCGGAAGAGGCGGAGGGAGTCGACTTCCTGTTGTGAGGGCCTGTTCGTAGTCCCTTCAATTGCTCCAGTTTCAGCTCGGCGCTGCTTTTGCGACGGACAGCGGTCGAGGTAGAAGTCGACGTGCCGGAGTTTCTAGACGTGTCTCCTTGCCCTTGCGGAACGGGCACCTCTTCGACGACCACGTCGTCGGACATCTCGTGGCCAAAGTGCAGCAACACCGGCGGGTTCCTGCTCGTCGTTACTCCGGATTGCGGGCCGCGGGGGCCACTTGTTCTGTCGAGCGGCGAAAAACCTCCGGGCGGGGAGTCATCTACTTTGCTCCCCGACCTTCTCTTCGCTGCCTGCCGCAGCTCCGCCTCTGACCCCTTCGACGCCCATGCCCCGGTGAGCTGAAGCAAGCCCAATCGCCCGTGCAGCTCTACGCCCTGGGGCGTCGTGGCGTGAAACAGGATCTCTCCCCGCTCGGTGTAATTGTCCTTGGACGTCGAAGCAGCTCCAGCTTCCTCGCCCTTCGCCTCGTCCTCCTCCGCCACTTCGGCTGCTGCGATGTCGAGCAGTCCGATTGTTCCATCATCCCCGACAATCGATCCCCTACCGCTCAGCCGCGACTGCCTCCTGGACATCGGCGAGCCTTTTCCTTTTCGCAGCAAAGTCACCGCCCGGATCTGCGGACCGTCGGAGGTGCTTCCCGTCCCCACCGGATGCGGATCCAACGCCTTCAAATTCTGCAGCAGTTTCGCGTCCAACCTCCCCTCGTCCTCCATGGAGTAGTGCTTTTGTATCCTCCACTGCAGCACGCTGTTGCCCGGGTCGAGCCGAACGAGGAGGAAGCGCTCGTGCGCGTCGCCGTGGTCGTTGTGCTCGATCCTTCGTCGGTACAAATGCAGAATGTTTTGCAGCTTCTCCTTTTTCACCAGTCTCCGCACCTTCTCGTATACGCCGTTGCAGTGGAAGTGCTGTGCCGGCGCCCCCACCAACGAGATGTAGGGAAACGCCCACAGTGGCGGGGAGAGGTGCACGGCGCGGATCAAGTCGCAGTGCTTCAGTTTCTGGACCAGGGACATCTCGGACGGGCGCAGCTTCTCGAGGTTGTCCACCTGGATACCCGCGGCAGCGGTCTTCGCCTGCTTGATCGCCCGCTTCACGTCGGACAAAACGGTGGACGTCGCGGGAGGTGAAGAGGTAGCGGCATCAGCATTTTCTTCAGCACGATCCCCCTGCTCTCCGGTCGTCGTAGTTGTTCCAGAAGTTGGTGATGTTATCTTTACGCAGATGAATTCCGTCCTTGTCCTTGAAGAACTAAGCACAAAACAGGTCGAGCTGCGGCACAAGCTGGCCGCGTTTTTTCGTAAGCTTTTAACAGTTAAACTATCTAAAGGCTTGATAAGGGGCCAGCTAGATAAGCAATAACGAAACCAATCAAAATCATCAAGCATCGGCATCCAAAAAGTAAGACGCAGGAGGTCCGGGGAGATGGCGCGAGACGCTCATCGCCACGCTGGTCGCGACTCGGCAGTGGTCGGGCACCACCGAGGGCCCGCCTGCATCTCGCGGTCGTATTAGGAAGCCATCTACGCGAGCGCGACAGGTCGGGCCAGCGCTCGGGGGGAACACTAGGAGAGGACCACGAGCCAGGCGGAAAGCTCCGGGAAGCTTCCCATGGACCTTCCCATGGAGCTTCCTACTGAGCTTCATTGACTTGGAGGACCCCCAAAGCACAAGCACCGAATCCCAAGGACATGCTCTCCAGCTCGGTTTCTGTCCCAAAACGCAATAGGATCGCTTTTTTTGTGCTTGCCCCGATAAGTATACGTCCCAAGGACAATCTCCTAGAGCAGCCATATGGACCCTTCCCCCGGCCTACGGTGGATCCAGAAAAGCGCCTCCCGGATGGTCCTCCGGACCCGTCCGGTGGCCGATTTCGTCCATTCAGCTTCAGGTGGTTGGACCACCCAAAGCTTCCCCGAGGTTGTGGTCCCAGCTTGTTGCGCTCAGGATCCCAAGAGCGTGCTCTTTTGTGCCTTTGTCGCGACCTTTGTGCGGAGCTACAACAGACTTAAAAGCGTGAGGAAGTGTAGGTGGTGCCCGACGACCGCCTCGCCCCTCTTGAGCCGAGAGCGTCGTCTCGCGTGGACCTCCACCGGCGCCCGGCGCGAGCCTCCTCTTTAGACTTTTTCATTGGTTGACGTTTGTGATGAATGACGAATGATGTGAGCAGCTAACTAGCTGGCCCCGTAGCTAATTACCAAACCAATAAAAACTAAAAAGCTACTTTCAGCCGCCGGACCTGTTTTGTGCTTTAGTTTGAAGGACAAGGACGGCATTCGTTATCGTAATCTTCCTGCTGCTTGTAGTCTCCGTCTCCCCCCTCTTGTGTAGGGCCAAGGCAATCATGCGGTCGAGCAGGGGCTTTTGGGCATGATCCACCGATATCACCGCGCCCACCATCCGGAATTCCTCGATCGACCGCAGCACGAAGCTGCGGTTCCGTTTCACCAGCTCCCGAATCGTGAACGGCACGCACGCGGGCAGACTCCCACCCGTCTCCAGCAAAACCAGCCGCAGCCGCTCGCCCGCGTTCCCATGTCGCTGCTTTCCCGAAAAATCTTCAGCAGCTGCGCTGAAGAAGGCTTGCTCGTTCGCGGCGGTCTCATCCAGGCTGTGGTCGATGGTTTTTTCGACCTGCGCAAGCGCGTCCTGCTCCCTGCGCGCCGCTTCCTCCTTCTCGACCATCCACTTCAGGTTGCAGATCTCGAAGCTGTGGCAGCCCATCTCCTTGCTGTACCGCTTCGACAATTTGTAGTCGTCGAGCGTCACCACCAGGTCGCCACGGTCATCCTCGTCGTCGACTTGGTCGCCCTGCTTCGTCTTCTGCTTGTTGTCGTTTTCGTGTTCGTCCGCACCTTCGCCCCCCGCGCTAGCAGCAGACGCTGTTCTTGTTGTTCTCCGCTTCTTCTTCACGCGCGTGGGGTGCACAATTACGCGCGCCATGTCCGTGAACAGCAAGTTGCTCACGGCGTCTTCGGGCGCCAAGATGCCATCTTCCTTCACGACTTTCTCCTCGACCCCAAGAACCCTCCCACCTGCTACTTGCTCCACAACTTCTTCATTCTCGTCCTTCTTGCCATTGATCATGCCCCCGGCTGCGGCAGCTTTCGCTTTGGACTTCTTGGACTCATCTTCATTGGCCGCTTCCGCAGTGTCGTGCTTCTTGTCTTCAGCATCACCTACCATTGCAGCCCCCACTTGCGTCCCGCCACCCGCTCCTGCACCTGCTACAAAGTGGTCCAGCACCATGCTGTTCCAGCCGCACGGCTCTATCGGCAGGAAGACCCGCGCCGTTTCCTCCCGATACGCCGGCTTGCTCCCCATCGGCTGCCGCACCTGCTGGGCCCCCTGCACCTCCACAGAATCCACGCAGAAACTCCCAGCGGGCGGACCAGCTCCTCCGACGTCTGCGCCTCCACCAAAAGTCGACGCTCCGAACGTGTTCGCGCAGAAACGGACGTGCACCATGCCCCTCGCAAACGTTTTCCGCTCCGACCACCAGTACGCCTCGCTCACGATCTGCCGCGGCGTCTCGTGGAAGCAGAGAAACAGCGGGTCGGGTATGATCGCAAGGATGCGGTCATCGTTCTCGCTCATCTCGTCCCAGTTGAAGTGCCCCGTGTTGTGGTCGAAGTGCGACCCATGTAAAATCTCGTGCAGCACCCACCGGCCCAGGTGCTTCGACTCCCACTGCAGATACAGGTGGCTGTCCGCCGCGTCGGAGTTATAATCTTCCGAGGAGCCATCTTCCTGGACGAGGTTCGCGGAGGAGCCATCTTCGCCGGAGGAGGTTGCGGAGGACTTTTCGATTGCGCCCACTACATCTTCCCCTCCTGCACGTGATCGGCCCTCGGCCGCTCCCTGACTCAGCGACACTCTGCTGTGGAAGCTTTTCTTCGCGGTCGAGGACGCCTCCTTCCTGTAGACGCCTAGGGCTCTGTCGAGCACGTAGTGTCCGTTCACGTCGTGAAACGCGTCGCTCGGGAAGTAGTTTCCGTGGTTGTAGTACCGCAATCTCGCGGGAAAGCCCGACAGTATGACGCGGTCGCAGAGGTGCCGGCCGAGGCGGTGGAACAGCACGTCGGAGATGAGGTGCGTGTGCTCCGCGTTGGAGAGATCGCGCTCGGTGACGTTGAGCAATTCGTGGTCGACGTCGATGGTGGATTTCGGGTTGTGAAGTGTGGCGTGCTCGGCAGGGGTGCGCCCGAAGATCGCGGGGCCGTGGTCCCGCTCGTTGAAGCTCACCGAAGGCCGCGCAGCAGCACCGCCTTTATTGGTCCCGTTCATTATCTTCGCGGGAGAAGCACCAGGAGCAGGGTCACTCATATTTCTTATGTCAGGGACGAGTGCAAGAGTATTACAGCGAAGTAGCTGGTGGCGCAGCTGCAGCGGTTGTAGAAGTAGTTGCGATGGGTGCTAGTGCTAGAACTGGCGCTATAGCGATAACGACACGAAAAAAAGTGTCGCGCTGCGGCTGCGCCCTAGTGCGACGTACCGATTGCAACGCAGTCAAATGTCTATCGATTACTCGTTTTCTTTTTCATCATCATCTCTCCCGCTCGTCAACGACGACTGCGACTGTTTTGCACTCCAACTGTTCTCTCGAGGAAGAAGTACAAATTCATTGTCAACGGTGCCGAGAGGTGAAAACACTTGTCCGCACGCGCGTGGACCGCAAGGCTAGCTCAGCACTCCTCCAGCCCCAGTGGAGGTCTTTTCTCGCTCCTCATGCAGGTGAATCCGGAATGCAAGCAAATGCAAATGTCGTAAGAAGGTGCGATCAATGCTTCAGTCAACTTCATGCTAAGGCAGTTCTACGTTAACTTTTGGTATAACTTCCAGGAGGCTCGTTGTGAGACTCCTTCAAAATCGATCCCCAGCCCCTCCCATTGATCGGCTTTGCGAGCCTTGTGGAACCTTGGAACCGAGTCGAGTGGAACCGTGGGAGTCATGATCTTCGTTAGGTTTCAAGCATTGCAGAGCTGCCGACTTTGTAGCTGAACACTTGGATCATCAAAGCTGCTATGCCGCAGCAGGCTTGGGGATGACTGCAACAGAAGGCCCAACTCGCTCATTCTGAGTGAGCAAGTCCGGGTCTCACAATCTCAAAAGCGGATCCTTCGGTCTTTGTAGAGTGCGGGGCTCCCGGGCTAGTGATCAACTGCGGCCCATGCCTGTCTGTCTTCCCAGCAGTCTTTATTGTGAAACGTAAGCGCGTCAGATTTTGAGCTCTGCCCCGATTCTGGTTTCGGGTCTTGCCTGATTCTCGAGGGGCTCAGCAGTCGAGGAGCTGCGGAATGCAATCGACCACGACCAGCATGGATCGGCATCGGACGCGCCGACGCTACAAGCATCTGCACGGCGGCAGGGCGGTACTAGCTGGATTTGGTTGCGATTGAACTCTGAAACTGAATCTGATTGGCTGGAAGATGATTGAAGGTTTGCACTTTGCTTTAGCTTTTCATCCGCACAAATAGCTTAAGCCACTCGCGCGAGGCTGGACAGGAAGCCACCCCCGCAACGATGAAGATTCCATCGCGGCCCGTAGGTCTAGAGTTGGTTCGCTGTAGCTGCAGTAGCAGATGACAAAGCTTGCAAATCGTTCCGCCTCCAAGTTCTCGGCACAGCAGCAAGCCTGTAGTTCTCAATCTAATTCTAAAGCTTATTGCTGGCGGCGATCGTGCCTTCGTACCTGTTGCGCGTCGCTGTCTCGTACTAGTTTCATTTCCCGATCTTTGTGGCTTTTGTAGCTAGTTGAAGAGGTTGGGCCCGGCTTTGGATTTGGAACTTGTCGGAGAGCTAGTGCAAGACTATTCAATCGCAGAGCACGAGCAAAGTGGGCCAGGGCGGCGGGGTCTGTTTGCCTCGTGAAATGATCGCCCGAGCCATAGTTCCCACCAGACTAGAGCGGCGCGGCCGTAGCCGTTGCCATAGCTAGCAAGAGGCTCGTCGGTGATTGTGCTATCCTATGCGAATGCGATTAGGAGCCGGCGTGAGACGGTTGGCTTTACGTCAACTATCTTCCACCTGCTTCCGCTGCTCGTGCCCGACGGAATCGAACCACGGGTGCTATTGCGAGCCAGTCGAGCCCTCCTCTTCCACTTCCTCAGCCGTTTCCGTCTGCATATAATGACTCACATCGGGAGCTGTCCCGGAGAGCCTCTTCATTATTTTTCCCAATTCGTTTTCGTAGTCCTACTCCTAGTCGTCGAAGTTCCAAGTGCCAACGTATGCCATCAGGCTCGGGCGCAGCTATCCCTACACTAGTCAATATTTTTCGCACATCCCGGCACTTTTTTCCAGCCGACTTCTCATTCTTTGTTTTCAAATTTTTTCAGTTCTGATAGTCTTGATCTTGAAGGCCCCAACGCAGCGTCGCAGTGCAATTGCTTTTGGTTCATTATGCAGGACGGACTTGAGATCGGCAGCATGATGAAGATCGCTACCTTTTCAACTTCCAAACCATTTGATAAAACTTTTTCATTTTCTCAAACTCAATCATAAACATAAATATACTCTTATTCGTTTGGGCTGCAGTTCTCGTAGTCGCCATTGGTATATCACTAGCAATCAGCTTCAACTTCCAGAAGATCCTGAGGGGTAGTCTTTAGCAGCCTAGAGCTAGACACGTCGGAAGTAACAGTAAGTGCAAGTGGGAGCCGAGCGCGCGAAGTCAATAATGCGCACGGGCTCACAATCCAGGTCGTGAGGCCCTGCGATCCAGACCTTGCGCGTTAGCTTCGTGAGGAGTAGCAGGAGAATCCCTCCGACCTGCGCAAGGTGCACAGGCCTGGGCCATTGTAGAAACGAGACGCGCACTCGGGCTCGAGTTCGATCGCGAGTTCGCAGTGAATCCATCCGGCTTGTTGGCTTCTACTTCTCGTGCAACGTGGTGAGATAGATGTAGGGCGCGAGCCCTCGAGCGCAAGGATGCGACTGCGCCCTCGAGCTCGAGCGCAAGCGCGGAAGAAGGACGGCCCTCGATATCATAAATCATATTCATAACGAAATCGAAAACAATCATACTCGTAGAGGTAGGCACATCTTCGCCAACGCAGGAGCACTGCTGGACGCAGTCGCCCTGCCGATGGCGTGCGGGGTACGATTCCTAGTAGAACTAGTCTCATCGGTTGAGCTTGAGACTGAGACTCGTCTTCACCTTCGACTTGGAGTTCAGTATCAGTAATCAAGATCAACTTCAATACTATTTCGTTTTCATTACTTCAACTACAACTTCTCAATTTCATCATTGGAAAATATTTCTACTGCTGCTGCGATGGGGTAGGGGTGATCAGCGTTGTGTTTGTCTCTTCGTTCTCAATCTAGTCGTATCTATTTTACACGGGCTCCCGGTCAGCCCTTTACCTTTTCTGTTAGTCCTAATGTTCCGGACAGATTCAGGGCATACGCATAGTGATTATCGGCATCGCCCCGCACCCACTTATTCGTCCCAGTATCTGCGGGCTTGCATGTGCCTCACTTTTTCTCAGAGGCTGCGAGATAGAACTTCTGTTCACTGCTGTCCATCAAAGCTTTCACGTTCAGCATCGACTCCATACCAATTCACCACCAGACCCGGCGCCCCGCTTTCCGGATCCGAATCAATGCAGACACACCAGCCTGCATCATCTTCCTCCACCACCACTTCCATTTTCGGAGAACATCGAGCACGAGCGTCGCGCGCCCGCGCAGATGGAGAACCGAATGGCCGCGCGCAGCCTCGTCACCCCATCGCCACCTCCTCGACCTCCTCCTTCGGAAACCTCCTGATGCCTGGCATTGTTTAAGTCTGACGATTCTGCACGAGCACGCGGCTTGCCATTGCTGTTCATTTTGGTTGACCTTTAGCATTATCATTTATTTGGCTTTGGACTCGGATTCGGACTGGGGTGCTGCAGCTAGTGCGGACGACAAAGATGTAGATCGCAAGACGCAGGAAGATGCGAAGACGAACCTAGAAATCTTCGTCGTCCTGCGGGCATCCATCTTCCGCGACATCGACGTCCATGGGGTCGTCGTCGAAAAGGTTTTTCAGCTCCTTATCCGTTGTCTCGGGATCGCGGTAGGCCGCGACCGACTGCTGCACGCGCTTCAGCTTCGGGTCGTTCTCTTTGCGGACCGGCATGCACAACGTGAACGCCATGTCCCCGAGTTCGACCAACTTCAGCGACATGGTGAACTCATCCTTCTGCTCGTCCACGGGCTGGGCGCAGTTCTTCTGCTTCTCGTTCGCGAAAGTCCAGTAGTGCCGGAGGTAGTTCTGCGGAACCTTGTAGTGCTTCATGTGGGGCAAGAAGGTGGGGTCCCCGCAAAACTGCAGCGCCTGCTGCGGCTTCGAAATCTTGTGGACGATGTACGACTTGTCGACGAGCAAATCCCCTTCCGTGAAGTTGTAGAATTCGTCGTCCAGCGACATCAGGCGCCGCAGCTTCCAGACGACTTCCGGGCTGTCGTCAGGCTTGCCAGTTTTTTCGTTGATCTTCACGGCGCGACACCGCGCCGGGCTCTTGGCGTCCTTCTTCATGATGTAGTCCAGGGTCTGCTGCTGGCGGTCGGGCTTCCCATCTTTCTTCGGCTCCTGTTGCTCGACCAGTTTGACTTTCACCGAGGTCGCTTTCGTGGGCGGGGGCACTTCCATGCCCTTCAACTCCACCATCCGCTTGAAGAGCGCGTCGAGTCCGCCCGCGATGTCGACGACCGCGGCGAACCAGGGATCCGGGAAGGCCGTTTTCATCAGCAGCAGCTGAGGCGGGACGGCGGGAGCAAGCGGCACGCTCTTCGAGTCCGTCAGTCTGGTTTCGTACAGGTAGATGGCCTCCTCCATGCAGAACTCCTCCATCGTGGGCGTGGTCCACTTGTTCTTGCACATAACGTCCCGGACCATTTCCAGCTGCGCTTGGTTGACGTTCTGGTGGAAGAGTAGGCGTGGGGTGAGGAATCGACCACACAGAGAAAGAGCGACGAGCGAAAGCCTACCCCTACACCAAGATGCTTTGATCAAAAGGAGGAGAAGTAGGGATAGGGAAGAACAAGAAGTAGATGTAGAAGTAGAACTAGAAGTGCCTCCGACTTGGCGACTTCCTTTCCCATTGTCAAATCTTCCTGGATTTGCTTTGCCTCCGCGTCCGGCGCCGCCCCCTCGTCGGTCGCCTCCTTCTTTTCTTCCATTTCCGCGTCCTGCTCCCCCTGCTCGTCCTGCTCCTCCTCCTCTCCCTCGGGCGGTAGCAGCGTCTCCTTGGATTTCATCTTGCCTTTCTTCTTGGGCTCGGCCTTCGCCTTTCCCTTCGCGTCCTTCTTCATGGTCTTGGGCTGGGCCTTGGCCTTTCCGGCTTTCCCCTTGGGCGCAGCAGCAGCATTCTCTTTTTTTTCCCCGTTCTTCGCCGCTTTCGCCGGCACCTCGGCCGCCGTATCGTCCGTCGTCATCTTTTCCTCGGTGCTCGTCTCCTCAGCCTTCTTCTTCGAGTTGGTGCGCTCCCCCCGCAGCCGCGCCTCCATCAAACGCTGCCCATCATCCGACAACGGCAACGCGTACCCCTGTTTCACCATCTTCTTGATGCGCGTCATCCAATCGGGCGGAGGCTGGCAGGCCACTTCGATCACCATGTACTTGCGGCCACGGTTGTCCACGACTCTGCAGTTATCGGACAGCTTCATCTGCGGCATCGTGCCGTCGAACTCGATGAAGTTGCACATGACGCCGGGGATGCGCGCGTCCAACATCAGGTAGAAGCAGTTGACGCTGGTCGGCAAGTACTTAAGGAGAAACTGGTGGTCGTGCTCCTGCTCCGGGTTGCGCTCCTGGGGCCACTTCCAGTCCGCGGGCGCCTTCAAGTCGTAGTCCGCCGGCATGATCTGGAGTAGATGGAAACAACATCAACATGACTGCAAGCGTGGGGCCGAATAAAGAGAAGGAAGAGAAGTAGTGGTAGTGAAAAGTACAGAAGCAGATGCGTGAAACGGGTTCGGAAATACTGCCACGCATGGGTGCGCGCACGCACGTGCGCACGCACACGGGCGCGCGTGCGTGTGC
>RXOD01006248.1:0-10843 GCA_005223375.1 Amoebophrya sp. AT5.2
AAGTGACGGCCACGAGACGCCAGGGATTTGTCTGCGTCGTCTTGTATTTTCTCTTGTATTTCGTCGCGTATTCGGTCTCAGTAGCAGCCAAATCAGCTACGTGCCAGAAATGCCGCCAAAAATGGGCTTTTCACCCCTCTAAAGGAGGTGGCCAAGAAGCTGCCCGGAAAGATCTTCCCCATGCTGCAGCAGGCGATCTACATGTGCGACAAACAGAAGGAAATGTTCTATCTGGACGCGGGCGGACCACACGCGAGGGGGTCGGCGATCGACAGCACCCATACCGACATCCTCAAGCAAGGAGACGCGAAAAAAGCAGTGCCGGTAGTACCCATATTTATTAGTATACCTATGAAGATGAAGATCTCTACTGACATAAAGTATCCGCTCCACAGGTTACGTTGATCAACCTGGCGCGGTGGCTGCAGGAGGGCGTGCTTCCCGACGACCACTTGGTCATCAAGATGGACGTCGAGGGCGCCGAATGGGACATTCTTTACGGGTCGGATCGACAATAAATTTCAAAAGGCTTACTTCTATATTTCAAGAGCGCTGGGCCTGGGCGGCACGCTTGACTCGGGGATGTAGGTCGTGCACTCGTCGGGTAGAAATCGATCGTCGAGAGAAGCCTGCTCCTGCTTCCCCGCACGAGGACACACAATAGGTTTGTCTGTAGGTGTAAGTAGTTGTTCATGTGGAGAGTGTCGAAATTGTGGGATCGATCATCCCTCCGGGAAGAGACCGATCGCTAGAGACCGAAAGCAGCCGACAGTTGCTGAGTGCGAAATTCATTGCCCTCGCCTGTAAAGCCTGCCCTGTCTCGCGCAGAATCCGGAAATCTACAAGCTGATCGACGTCGTGTATCTCGAGAACCACTGTCCGGGGGGCCAGTACTGCTGCAATGATGGCATTCACCTGATGCGCGGGGAAACAGCGTGCGACCCGCGGCCGCCAGGCGTCTGCTGGTGCCCGTCGAAGGGGCAGGCGGGAAACACTATGGCTGTGTACCAAGATGCAATCGCGAAGATGCAGGCGGGTGGTGTGCAGTTCCCGCCGTACTTCTCGTTTACGTGAAGTCGCTCCGCCCATGTTTTGAACAGGAGAAGTGGCAGCTTCCTCGATGAATACAGGCAATTCTTATTTTTTCCTCGCTGCGCGTGCGCAGAATGTTTCATACAAGGAAGCAGCAGTAGACCTTTTTTCTGTGCTGGCTGTCCTTGCGAACGCAGCGAAAAACCTTGTAAAAGAACAGCTAGGGGTTGTAGTGATAAAAATAAACGTGAGCGTAGAAATAACGGGGAAGTCGGCAGAAGTGCGTTTCCAAGGAAGAACTAACACTTTAGAGTTCCTGTTTCCGCGGTGCAGACAAGTATCACTCAGAAGAGCTCGATGTCATCGCTCTTAGGTTTTCTTTGCAGCACACCAAGTCGTGAAGAAGCGTGGTATCTTGGTCGGGAAAATGAGCGACCGCGTTTTGCCAGTCGGGAGAGAACAGGTCCTGAGTGAGTGTGTCTCGCAATCGAGGTAGATTGATGGGTTTTGCACGGTGGAGTTTTCGGATTCGGTTCGTGTAGCTTCAAGAAAGTAAGTATTCATAATCTAAGTTCAACTTATTTGTTTGTTTTCGACTTGGATAAGAAAGGATTGCATTGGACAAGATGCGGCTTCGGACGGTCTTTTGGGACTCCTCTTCGGAGGACAATGACGCGGCGATGCGCGAGCTCCTCGCCGGACGCGGGCAGAAAGCGCTCGCGGCGATTCATGCGGCTTCGAGTGCGGGGCAGAATGCAATGGCTCTAGCGGTCAACATGGCTCAAGAGTCGAATCTGGCAGCAAATTTAGCGAACCAGGTAACTATACGTAGCTTAAATAATAGTTGTGCACCTGGTTTTGCTGGATTTGGTGGTCCTACCGATAAGTAAGGCTGCGTTTATTGTCCTCCGATGCTGCTAAGTTGTACTGCTACTCGGTTTAATGAAATTTATCTCCCGCCACGACAGGCGCAAGCCTACCTAGAGCGGTACGTGTATGGGCGGCCGATGAGTGCGCTGCCTGCGAATGTCGCCCCGGAACCGCCTGCGCTCGTCTCGCCGCCTAAGGAAATCTCTATGCGGGGATTCTCGCTTGCTGCAGCTGTAATTGCAGGGACCCTACCAGTTTCTTGTGCACCGACCGCACCGGTGATTTCGAGGCATGGGAGCTGTGTAAAGGATGCTTGTTCTCGTAGACGAACAGACCGTCTAGGTCGGGTGCGGGACGATCAGACGGCGTCAGATGATGTCGCAACTCAGTTTCTTTGACGCTGGAAATGAAAAACGTTCATAGTTCTTGTAACCCACAAGAAGAGGCCGCGTTTGGTCCGAATCAATTCAAAACAAACAACGTAGTCGCTCAGCATGTACGATCTTCGATAGCTGAACCTCGATCGCTGAACTCGTCTTTTCCGTGTGCGTCCAAGACGTCGTGCAAAGAATTCCACTACGCAGAAGATAATGGATATCGTCACGGCTTTGGAGCGGTGTGGTGCAACGTGGATTTCATTCTCGTTGTGCCATTTTTGCAGCGCGTGAAGCGCGTGGCGCCGTTCGCTTCAGTCACACGGAGCGCATCGCTTGTGCCTTCAGGGAGCGACAAATGGAGGAGAGCAAACGGTGCATTCAAGAGATTTGCGCTTTCCTTGCTCGGTGACACTTATTCTTTGTAAGTACGATACTAGTATAGTTGTCACCAGATCCGTACTAGACCCACCCGCAGACCATTTGTTTCCTCAACCGGTCCGCGCCAATCAACACACAACCCGTCGCGGGGATCGATTTCAGTATGGAAAGATAGCTCCCCAAACAAAAACCGAAGATTCAGTCAGTCCATACTAGAATGCCGGAACAATCCGCCGTGATGGCTGCCGGCAAGGCGCCCGAGACCGCACCCCAAAGCGGCGGCCAGAACCTGCAACACAAAGAATCGATTGAAGAGGTGGAGCTGCATTTAGACATCCGGAAAATGGAGATTGACTCCGACGTCCAGAGGCTGCAGGGTCAGCTCCGCATTCAGAAGGAGCATTTGGACGACTGGGAGGAGTTTTTGCGGGAGAGGAAGGGGGACGACGCCTTCCGTGAGGCGTACGAAGAAGCCGTTAAGCAGTACGAGGCGCTCGCACGGAAGGTCGCAGACCTGGAAAGCAGGAACGATTGAGTTGTTTTTGTGGGGGTGGCAGTCGCGAACAGATCAGCAAGAACGTCGGGAACCGAAATCGATCGATAAGGAGCCTCGAAAACCAAAGGCGAAGAACGTCGCAGCGCCGCGAATGAGAAGTTTGGACGCGCTCGTAGAGAAGTGAGTCCCGTCCGTCACCCGTCCTCCATGTGTTCTGCAACGCTGCTCGGTCTACGAGAGGAGTAGATCAGGAATTTATCGAACTCAATAATCATGCAGCAGGCTGTAAAATTACATCTACGTTTTTTCAAGAACAGCGCCAACCTAATAAACCAAGTTACACCAGCAGCAGATCCGAAACCGATCCTCATAGCACATGTCCGCTACGTCGAGTTCTTCCTCCTCCGCGCCGGCGTATGCCGCGCAGCTGAAAACCCTCGCGGTGTCGGTCGTGCACGACCCTCCCGACAGCGCGCTTGGTGTCGCCAAAGTGTGCCTCAACCGTCCGAAGAAGATTTAAGATTGCAAAAGATGTGAGGTCAGCTGAAGGTCGGGAATTCATTGTCACCCGTGGGGAGCCACCAGACCCTGACTTCGACTCTGCCTTATACATTTCGCTCTAGTACCATCTAGGAGTACTCCTCTATCGTGTGTTTAGTCGCTACTCTCAGGAGTTCTGTCTTCTCTCGAGATTGGGAGGCCTATAGAGCGTCGAGTTTGCTTCAGTCTTCAGCTCCATGTAGGTTTCCTGACGCGTCAACGTCATGCATCGCGTGACTCCATAGATTCGAGAGAAGAGGTCGTTGGCAGAGTCGATGGGGGGTACTTACTTCTACCTAGGGGCGTCGTCGGTGACATCAAAGCCAGATCGTCGGACCTCACAATTGACTCACAATGTTTTTTGCATCGTTCTAACAGATGAACGCGATCAACCTGGAGATGTTCGAGGAGCTGGGGTCCCTGTTCCGCTCGATCTCCGGCGACCAATCTGTGGGGGCTGTGCTTCTGCTCGGCGGGGACGAGTCGAAGGGGTTCTGCTCGGGCATCGATTTGCAGGTTCTGACCTCTCTGCAGCCGACGCACATCAAGGACCCGGGACGGAAGGCGATCGTCCTGACCGAGGGCGTGCGAAAGATGCAGGAGGCGTTTACGGCCGTGCAGCGCTGCTCGAAGCCAGTGATCGGGGTGGCGTACAAAGTCTGCATTGGGGCGGGGCTCGAGCTCCTCTCCGCCTGCGACATCCGCTTCTGCACAAAAGACTGCGTGCTCTCCATCCGAGAACCAAGGATGGGGCTGGCGGCGGATTTAGGTATATATTAATTTTTGTTGGCCTCTCCGGACGCGTTTACAGGATGCATGATATTAGCTCCGCTACAGCACCCTTGAGCTAATGAAGCCGCCAGGGGAATCAAGGCCGACTTTGCCCTAGCGGCTGTTCATCGGTCGTATGGTCGTGATTTGGCCGCTCTTTAGTGTGCCGACATTCTATCAAATGCATCTCCTTGAGAAGGACTAGGAGAAAAATCAGCGTAAAAATATAGGCTACTGCTGCACAAAAGACTGCGTGCTCTTCTCCATGCATCGGAAGATGAAAGCAAATCCCAATCCAAACGGCGGATTTAGGGGCGTTGCAGCGCATGCCGCGGCAGTGCACGGGGAACACATCGCTTCTGAACCTTCTCGTGTACACCGCGCGCGACTTCGATGGCCATCTCGCCGACGCGCAACTGGGCTTTTCGCAGTCCTGCGGTATCGGGAACGACGAGAGACGCAAGCTGGAAGAAATTGCGTTCAGTGTTGCGAGGGAGATCGCGAAGCTGTCGCCGGTTGCGGTGCTGGGAACGAAGAAGACGATGCTGTTCAGCAGCGAATCTACCCAGGCCGAAGGACTGGAATACGTCCGCACCTTGAACGGGGGGCTGCTGCAAACCGAAGACCTGAAGAAGGCAGTAGAGGCCAGCATGATGAAAACAGAACCCAAATTCAGCAAGCTGTGAAGGGAAATAAACGTGGAGGGAGGTCCGATGGAAGTATCGACCCGTGTTTTGTTCTTCGAATATATGGCGCAAACTTCTATACGTTCTCTACTCGTCGGCGGAAGCGAGGCGATTCATTGCCGCAGTGCAGAAACGCGGTTTGTTTTCGTGCACGACGGGGCTGTGATGCTGCCCATTTGCTGGTTCCTTCGTGGTCGTGTGAAATCGAATCGCGCTTGCTCGGACGCGTTCGTGACGCAGATCGTGGTTGTGTGGTCTCTCTGCTCTCTAGCTCTCTGTCTCTATTGATGGAACGGAGTCGTGCATCTGCAGTGACGCGCAGAGAGATATCATAAATCGAACGAATATTTAATCGAGCCCGAAGATGAAAGAACCCGTGGCAGGCGATCACTAGTGCAGGAAGCTGCTCTGAAAACATGGCGATCCGCTCGTGTTCGTCCTCCGACGCCGACTCGCTCGACGCCGCCTCGCAGTTTCTCGACGAGCCATGGAAGGAGGACATCGTGAACGAACTTTCTCACCGTCCGCACCACATCCGCACAGCAACAGCGCCATCCTCAGCACAACCAGCCAGGGCCCTCCCCGACCACAACCATCGCCGGGCCTTCATCGGGCCCGGAGGCATCATCCAAAGTTAAGGGTTCAAAAAACTCAATCAACTATAATGGCAGCCTTGATCAAACGCTAGGGCTAGGGGGTGCAGGGTTCTGGAGTCAACAAAGAACTTCTCCAAAAATACAGAATCGATCGATCAGAGGCCCATATAGTAATCAGATCGAAGTTTTTGAACTAGTGTAAATAACGGAGCGGATCGCGAAGCTTTTTCGCACACTCTATCCCTGGATCTTCACGGTGCTGCTGGGGTTTGTTGTAGCGCTCAATGGCGCTTTCATCACGCACAACGCCGACTGGTTCGCGGACTTTCGGTTCGGAGTTTGCAGCAGCAGCTATCACACCTTCGTGCTCGCAGACCGGAAGCGCTGCTGCGGAGGCATCGACAACTACGACGAGGCAAAGGACAAATGTGCCATACTTATTGATGCGTTTCGATCATAGCCGGTTGGTCGGGTGCTTCTAGGTCTGCAGCAGTATTCAACTTCAATGCATTTATACGTGCAAGGAAAGTTTGTAAATTCGTAGTATTTATATGCAGCAATCTATCCACCAGGCATTTCTCCGGCGAAGGTGGTTCGGCAGGAGGCGGCGACTAGATCCCTGCTCCAGATCGACGCGCAGCAGTGGTACAGTTGGGAGGAGTCGTTCGGCACCTTTTCTCGGTCCGCCTCCTGGAGCGGTTGGCTCGTGGCGTTTCTCGTCTACTGTTCTTCTGCCATGCTGTGGACCGGGGTGTGCTGTTTCATCGTTTTTGAGTTCGCGCCCCAGGCCAAGGGCAGCGGGATTCCCGAGGTGAAGGCCCACGTGTCCGGCTTCGACTTGAAGCGGAGCTTTTCCCCCGTGACGCTCCTGCTAAAGTCGGTGGGGCTGAGTCTGGTCGTGGGCGCGGGGCTCGCGCTGGGCAAGGAGGGCCCCCTGATCCAGGTGGGGGTCTGCTGGGCGCACATCCTGGGGAACCTGAAGACGATTCCCTTCCTCACCTCCAACCGGTACACGAGATTTTTCCGGGACGCGGACCAGCAGACGGTGATCTCCGTGCCTTTGTACGAGTGGAGTTTCGTGGGCGCGGCGGTGGGCGTGAGCACTGCGTTTGGCGCGCCGCTCGGCGGCGTTCTGTTCGCGGTTAAGGGTTGAATAAATTCAGGTTCAGGTGGTGGTCCAGGTGTAGGTTTGCTGAGAGTGCTTCTTCCTGCTGTTGTAGCTCTTGTTCTCCCCTTTAAGGACGAGGATCAACAGTGTTGGGGTTCGGCCATCTGAGTCTGGTGTATTCGTATGGTGTGCCCCCCGCCGAAAAGGCTGCGGCTTCTTGTGTGTGGTGCCCGCCGTAGCATACCGCACAGACATAGAAAGCCAGTGCCAGCGAGCGCCCTGTTATTGGTGTCGGTTTATTCGTAACAGGACCAAGTGCGGCCTGATGGACACTTACTAGCAGCCGGCTATCGCTGGACGACGGCCATGGGTGCCATCTGATAACGGGAGCCGATAACCGCCGAACCTTATAGCCTGCAGCACGACCTGAGTTTTTTCGACCTCTAATGCGGTGGAGGAGCTCGGGTCCGTCCGCGCGATCACGCGGCGGGCGCTCCTGCTGTGCTTCCTGGGCGCCTTCGCCGCGTCCTTCACCCTGAAGTACCTGAACCTCTCGGGCAGCAACAACGTGACCATGTTCTCGCTCTCCACCGCGAGCAACAGCTTCCGCAAGGAGTGGGGCGTGAACGAGATCTGGATCTTTTTGTTGCTGGGCGTGTTTGGCGGCGTGCTGTCCGCGGCCTTCATCCGCCTCAACCTGTTCGTGGCGCGGGAGCGGAAGAAGAAGAAGCAGGAGGAGGGCACGCTGTGGTTCCTGTCGAAGCGGCAGCACGAGTTCCTCGTCTCCAAGCTGCTGCCGGAAGGCGTGCTGCGGAGGATCCGGGAGCGCGGGAGCCAACTGCGGATCTCCAGCCGCGCGCTGGTCGTGCTGGAAGGCCTCTTCATCGCGCTGGTAACGTCCGTGTCGAACTTCCTCTTCACGCGCCTGCTGAAACTGCACTCCACCGTCGCGATCCACGCGCTCTTCGAGACCTGTCCGCACGCCAAGGGCCTGCACCTATGCGAAGAGCCCGCCACCGATGGTAAGTAGCTAAGGTAGGTATTTAAGTGAAAGTCTGACGGAGGGGCTGTTCGGGGGGTACTCCCAAGAAGATGAGGTCCGCAATAGATACGTATGTAGGAACAGGAGCAGGGCGTTTTTGGGTTGCGTTCAGCAGTTAGTACTTGGTAGATGTTGTGGCACGCCGCGGGCACCCCCCAGCTGGCAGTAAAGCGCCACCTTAGGCGCCCTTTCGCTCTATGATCGCAGTATTCTAGCTGCTGGCTTGCCATGGCATCCCTCTACCTTCCAATAGCTCTAGTGCCGCCTGCCTTTAATCCCCCCAATGGGGCACCATCTCTGAAACCGCCCCAGACCCCTTTGCGCCCGGTATGAATCTTCAGCGCGCCTTCATCGCGACACTCGCCCCAATTTCCACGGCAATCCGCCATCGCCAAGCGGGGAGCCATAATTACAAAGCACTTAATAGTACCAGTTCTCGCTAGAGCTAGACTTACCATCGCTGGTCCGATCATAGCGCTTCGACCTGTGCACCAAGGAGGCCAACCGCTCCTCGCACCCCGGACACGGCAAGGAGTCCACCTTCAACGCCGGGCTCAGCCTGAACGCGCAGTTGCTACTTGCTGCCGGGATTCGCCTCCTGCAGACGGTGATCACGTTCGGCGCGATGCTGCCCTCAGGGCTCTTCATCCCGTCGCTCTTCATCGGCGCCACGGTCGGCCGCTTCATCGGCAACGTGAGCTACCTGCTTGTGCTATGCAGAGGAGATTTGTCCCTGTGGTGTCACCTTCTCAGTCGTTGGAGAAGGATGGCTGCCGACTCCTAGTCTACTCCGATGGCCAGCTGTCGATGTCGCCGGGGAGCTGCCGCTCGGGCAGGGGCCCCGAAATTCAGAGGGACCCCGAGCAGACCCGTCCCGGCATACTACGCCCTGCTGTTCCAACCCGTTTCGGAACCCAAACACTGTTAGGAAATATGTCCCGGGTAGTTCCTCGACATTCACACTCGGGCCGGAAGCTACAGTCGGACAGACTGCAGTACGAAATACATGTCCCACTTTTCGCGAGTACCGATGAATACATCTTCCAAATGATCGACGAAAATAAAGTTGTGTCTCAGACAGCTAGGTATAATCGAACGTAGCCGGTCTGGGTCGTATGGTTTCTGGGGCTACTTTTTCCCGAAATTGATGCATCGATGGGGGGACAAATGGCGCTCGGTTGCATACGTGCAGGAGCAGCACATCGAGCCGGGTGTGTTCGCGATGATCGGGGCTGCGGCCATGTTGGCGGGGTTCACCCGGATGACGGTGTCTCTGGTCGTGATCATGTTCGAGCTGACAGGGGAGCTCACCTACGTGATTCCCTTCATGTGCGCCGTCATCACGGCAAAAGTGGTGGGAGATCTCTTCACCAGCAGCATCTACGAGGAGCACGCAACCCTGAACGGCTTCGCCATTAGGGGCTAGTATGTTAAAAAATGCATTCTTCTCGGGGTCTATTGACGCATTCATTGTTGTTTTACAGAACGGGCTTTCTAGGGTTAGGGTTTAATAGGGTCGCCTGTTTTGGCTCTGCTTGTGGGCCGATTCTTTTGGTCCCATGAGGAGGCGAGGACGCGCCGCTGCCAGGACAGCAGGAGCTATAAGAGCCTGAAGCGCCGATGCTGGCAGCAAAGATAGCGCCGCGCTGTGACTGCTGTAGCCATTTCCCATCTAGAGTGTCGGAGTCGGTCCCTGTGTCCCCCCTCGGATCCTGCTTGGATCTCTCGTCCAGCTGTTGCAGGGTGTTTCCCCGTCTGCTCCAGAATAGCGCATCTCGCAGCTCCCCTGAAGGCTGCCCCGATATCGCCTTCCGATGCCCCGACACGCCAGCGCCTCCTGGCCATCGAGCCCCCGGCGATGCGTCCCAGAACCTCGGGTCGCTCCGATGGAGGTCGGCTTGGTTTATTATACATCTTCAAACAAAAGATGTTTCTCTTTCTCTGTCTACCAATGCATTGTTTTGACGTCATAGCCTACCTGTAACGGGAACATTGAGGAACCGCCGACCAGCGTGAGACTGGAGGTCCTGGTGGCGGACTTGGCAGAAGAGTACCCGTTTTCGAAGGTTGTGGACGTAGACACCTACTTCCGCTTTTCGGCGCTCTGCGACATGGTTGGACTCACTCTCATGTACGAAAGGGGCGGAGAAGTAGGGGAAGCCGGAGTAGAGGTGCGAAAGGACGAGGACGGGAAGCGGCATCTTCCAGAACGATTGGCGGAGATGAGAGTTGGCGACGACGGCCGTGCTGAGGAAGAAAACTCCCGCAGGTCGAATAAGCTCCAAGCGGCGGTTGCATTGAGAGCTGGCGCTGAAGAAAAACTTCATCCACCGCATGTCGTTAAAAAGCGGTCGAAGCGGCGGGCTCAGCCTCAGGAGCGAAAGATTGCGGAGAACCCATTGAATTCGACGGATGAAGAGGAGGGTCAGCAGGGCGCGTCCGGTGAGGAGGAGGGCAGCAGCACCGAGAACGAAGATTCGACACCGGGCTTCGTCGGGCAGAACGACCGGGACCGGTTGCTGCACGGAAGGCCGCCTCCCCTGGGCGCAACCGCCGCTGCCACGGCAGCCGGCAGGCGGAAGGGGAACAAGAACAAGCACCTGAATAAAGCTACAAGAGCTTCTTCGGAGGTCTCGACCACTCGTCCAGAACATCTTCACCAGTCGAAGAGGAGAGAACGTCACCAGTCGTCAACTTCGAAGCCGTCCTCCAGCAGCGTGATCCTGGTGCGGCGGGGAGTTGGGCCGATCTTCGGGTACATTCGGAAGCGGCGCCTGAAGCAGTGGCTGGTCGAGATGATGCGCATCGAGGACAGCAAAACGCTGGAGGAGCGGCACTGCTGCTTCGCCCTGTTCGGCGGGGACGGGTTGTGGGCGGAAAACATGGACGTGCGGGCGCAGACCTTTCACATGGCGGGTGTCGGGGGCGTCTACTTGGGGGCGGGTGT
>RXOD01006249.1:0-10841 GCA_005223375.1 Amoebophrya sp. AT5.2
AAGCTCGAGCGCTACTCCCCGGACAAGCACCTCCCACCGCTGTTCCTCTCGCCTTTGATGTTGGCGCCGAGAAAGGGCAGTGTGCTGCAGCGGCTGGTGGTCGATTACAGGGTTTTGAATAAATACCTACGCCCGTTTGGTTACAAACCAGCGGATGCCGAGGCGATCCTCCGATCGCTGAGCGGGAACAACTACTTTTTTCTGGCCGATATGGCCTTGGCCTACAACCTCTGTGGGCTAACACCGGAAACTTCCGCTATGTTGGCCATCGTGGCCCCAAGCGGTACTTACGTCCCGACTCGCCTTACCTTGGGTCCCTCGGTTGCACCGTCTTTTTTCCAGGCGGCCGTGGAGGCTGAATTCGGGTTCATCGCGGGTCTCTATCCTTTCCTCGACGACCTCAGTGGAGGGCTCAAGACGTTTGACGAGCTCATCGAATGTCTTTCTTCCGTCGCAAACGTGTGCCGCGAGAAGGGGTTCCGCCTGTCTTTGCGGAAAACCACGGCTTGCACTAGCCGCGTTGAGGTCCTCGGGTACACCGTGTCCAAAGACGGCCTGCACATGCAGGCGGAGAAGTGCGATCTCATCCGGGATTGGCCCTACCCCGGCTCTCGAGCCCAGCTCGAGTCGTGGTTATGCCTGTCGCGCTACTACTTACCCTTTTTGTGGGCCTTTCAGGATAAGGCCAGTCGCTTGCTCGACTACAGTCTGGGGCGCCTCGACTGGAAAGACTTCCACGACGACCAAATCGCCCGCGCGGACTTCGATAGTCTAAAATCGCTTTTCACGAAGGAGGCTACGCTCTCCGAACCAGATTTCGGAGCGGCCCGGGTACTGGGGCGCCGGGCGTTCCGCGTCACAACGGACGCCTCCGATCGCCGATTGGCCTGGTCCATTTCCCAGGAGGACGCGCAGGGGCGTTTGAGGGTTTGGAGGGTCAAGACTAGAACGCTTTCCGCTGCAGAACGCAAATGGACGACACTGGAGAAAGAACTGGCTGCGATATTCTTTTTTGCGGAGTCCGGTTGGGACTTGATTAAGGGGTATCCCTTTCTCCTTTTTGGGGATCGTGCCAACATCTCCACCGACGCGCTCTCTTCCGTTTTCCACAACGGCACGTCGCGCAACAAAATCATCCGCTGGTACCACGCGTTGAAGCACATGCTTCCGTTTTGTATCCGCGTGCATGTGAAGGGTGCGAGTAACGTGCTAGCAGACGCGATGAGTCGCCTGGACGACCACCTGGTCGAAGAGGTTTCTGACATCGCTTCCGAGTTACCAAGGGTTAAAGACCTTGTCCAGCTGTTAATCACGGACTCTGACACGGCAAATCGCATGATTAGCGAGCGCCGCGCAGTTTTTTCCTCCGCGCTTGCCGCAGAACACCGGGAGTCGCCCGAAAGTGACACGCTGCCGCCTGAGTTCGGCGACGCGCCGCTGGGGTCCATCGCTTCCTTGGGGTCGGGTCAACAAAGTCTCCCTTTCGCAAAGACGGACGACCAGGAGGTCGTGAATAAAAATCTAAAAGCCGAGGCAGCCGCTGCTGCCGCGCACCAACCGATCCTCCCTGGTAAGGAGAAAAAGATCCGCGTGCGCAAGCCTCGTTTGAACATCAACGTCGCTGCCCCCGATAACTTTCTCCCTGACCCTACTGCCGGTTCTTCCCGCGACCCGTCGAGGGGCGCTGGGGGTGCAGGGAATGCAGGGAATGCACTGATGGTCGACGGGCCCCGGGTCGACGGGGATGTCGAGGGGGTTCCGGTTAATCGGGGTCTGATGGAGCTATACAGCAACTCAAGTTCGCCCCATGATTCGACGTTTACGTCAATTTCCAGGGTGGACGACTACGCTGGGTCGAGCTGGAAGCTCACGGCCCGCAACGGGAAGTCGAAGTGGATTGCCATTGGGAATGATCCCGAGGGTACTTTCACGGAGGCTTGGAGAGTCCTGGTGGACAACACCGAAACCACTAGTGTAGTTGAGGGCGGCGTCGAGATCGAACGCCGACCGCACGCATCCACATTTATTGTGGTACCGCGGCCGACTGCAGCCCCACTTAGGGACGGGCTGGTCGTGTCGACACAGGGGGGTTGGTGGAACAAACGCCGGCTTACTTTCCTGAGCGAAGATTTAGTTTGCGCAGAGCCGCTCTTTGTCCGCAGCGTGGCGTTAACGCCGGGCATGACGGGGAAGATGTTCCGCTGCCAGTGCGGGCTGGGGGAGGGTGGTGAAGAGGATGATCCGTCCACGTTCACCTGCACTAAAACCTACGAGAGAGTTTTACCGCGCGCGCTAGGCGCCCCGCTCCTCCCGTTGTCGGAGGACCGGGTCCCAGAAGCGACGAAGGTACTTCCGCTGCCTGAGGGCTCTGCAAACATGACTCCCACCTTTGTGGCTGCGGGGTCTACCATGGATTTGCCGGTAGGCATGGCGAGGCGCTTTTTCCTGGTCGAGGGCGAACAGGATGGCCAGACTGTCGCCGTAGTGAAAAACGCTACTGCCGCTATCGATGAACAGTACGGCATGATTGCCGGCCCAGCGTGGGTGTTCGAAAGGGAATCGAACGCCACCAACTACCCGTACATGCAGTGGTTGGTCGATATGTACGCTCGCGAGCACGGGTTGCGGCTTGCAGAAGCGCAGGAGCAGGACGATCAATTGGGCGAATTGATTATCAACTGCCGCCGCAAGCTAGGGGGTTGTCAACCGCTGTCGCAAAAGCTGCAGGGGGAATTGAGAAATTACCGCCTAAGCGAAAGCGGTTTGTTGCAGCGGTACGTCGCTGAGCGGGGCATTGAGCCCGGCTGGTACGTGCTGATTCCCCGTAGCGCGAAGGTGACTGTGACTAGGGCGGATGGCGCGGCCGACGATGGCCCCATCTGCGAACCGCTGCGCAAATCCCTACTTCGGGAAGCGCACCAGGAAACAGGACACGGGGGTCCTTCTGCGATGTCGCATTTCCTCGCCCAGACGCGGGTTTTCTGGACAGGGATCACTGGCGACTGCCAGCGTTTTACGTGCCTTTTGTGTGAAGCGCAGAAGAAGGCAAAGATCGACGCTGAATTCGAATCGGAAAGATATCTAGGCCTGTTCAAAGTTTTGTTTGTCGATGACGCCGGCCCGCTTACGCATCCCGCTAAGCCGAAGAATCCGGTGAGGGCCCTTTCCCTGGGGGGGAAGCACGCGAGGAGCCGCACGGCTACCACGGCGAACAAGAAAATTTCTGCGCAGGCGCTGGAAAATGCGAATGTGAACCGCGAAAAGACGAAGCAGAAGCGCGAAGTCGCGCTCGCGCAGGAAAAGAATGACCCGATGAGCGTTTTGCTGGTCCGCTGCGCGGCCACGTTCTTCCCCTGGATCCTTGCCTATGATAAGGAGCCCACGGCTGAGGGGACGGTCGCTCTGCTAAAAACCAAGGTTTTCAACTTGAGTTCAGTTCCTGTTGTCGTCAGGACGGATGGGGGATTTCGTGGACTACAGGACCACCTCCCGCGAGGCTGCCTACACGTGAACTCCCTGTCTTTCTGCCCGAGGGCGCAGTGGCAGGTTGAGGTGTTGAGCAAGCCTCTGACGCGGTATCTGAGGGCGAAGGCCCGGGAGCTGCCGAAGGCGGAGCTCGCCGCTTTTCTGCCCGGTCTGGAGACCGCACTGAGAATGAACGTGATCCCGTCGATTGGGAAGAGTCCCTTCGAGCTAGTCACGGGGCGGGTGCCCCGGAGACAAGGCGCGCTGGAGTTTGGGATCTACACCGATGGGCCGCTCCATGAGTTGGTTGCCCAGGTGACCGAAACCGAATTGGACACCGCGCTGCTGCGCGACGAGGTCGCCAGGAAGAACCTGGAGGCACAGGCGAGTGCGAACAATTTACGCACCTTCCTGCCCGGCGACCTGGTGATGTTGGCTAGGAAGACCGACGACGACGGGCCCTCCAGCCACCGCGTTGGACCTGCGCCGATACCTCGCCCTATGGGAGGTTACCGAGGTGCGCGGGTCGTCCATCTGGCTCACCCAGATTGCGGGTGAGCGCGTCGGACAGATACGCCAGCCCGTGAAGAGTACCCGCTGCAGGCTACTAGCCAAAAGCGGAAGTTGGGACAAGTCTGACTACGTTGAGTTGGCAGAGGTACAGCCGGCGCCGTCCGCCGAAGCCGTAGACCCTGTCGGCTCCCTCGATTCCCCTACCGCGTTTTTCGAAGGTTTCCGCACGCAAGGTTGCCCGGCTTGTGCGCGCTTGCGCCGCCGCTGCTACTTTGTTCGAGGCTGAGGCCGCTGTGCTAGGCACCGATATGTGCCCGGCGATGGGCCCCTCGACGTGCTGCGCTGAAGCGATCCCGACGACGGGTCTGCTCGCGCTGGAAAATCCGATCTTTTCTGAAATGCAAATGTCGGCTGCTGTACAGAATTGCCACTGGCGGAGCCCCCAGCAACAACCACCAACACGGGGGCGGCAACAAGCACAAAAACAAAAGCGGGAAGTGGGGAAACGGAAATAAAAAATGGAAGTCCAAAGGCAACTGGAACAACTGGAGCAGCGGTTGGGGCAGTTGGGGAGACTGGAAGAAAAATGACTCCGGCAAAGATGCCAGCTTCTCGTTCGGAAAAGCAGTACCGGACGCCAACACCAAAAAAGATGCGGAAGCCGCGGACAACGACGGCGGCAACAAATATCGAAAAGGAGCGGATGGCCCGCGCTCGACGGGCTCCATCGAAGTGGAGGAACTGCGGAACTTGATCTCGCAGGTCAAGAAGATCACGCCGGAAGAACTCAAGAAAAAGAAAGTGCGCAACTACCGCCTCGCCGAAAGGTGTGGGGTCAAAGATGGCGAGACGCTAGTCTCGTGTAAGCACGGCCCCAAGGGGGAGAAGTGTGGTCACGACAAAGGCCACAAAGGGGCCGACGAGCTCTTCTGCCAACTCGCGGATAGGTGAAAGACCGAGCTCCATGTTTCTGGCGCGGGCAGAACAATCTGCGCCCGGGTGTACATTACAAGCAAGAGGCTCGAAATAGTGCTACAATTATAGGTGGAGACCACTTCGGGACCACCACGAACAGTTTCGAAGAAACATAGTTTCCTGGCGCTGCAGAAAGTGTAAAGCTGCTCATCGGAACTACTAATTTTATTTCCCGCTCCGAAGAAGGAGAAGAAATTCTTGCATAATACCAGACATACTGAAGAATACCTACAATAGCACTTCATTTGCACGGCTAAACAGTCTTCCTGTAAAGCAATTATTTTATGTTTTGTCTGCCGAAAATGCAAATGCCAGCCAACGAGTGTCCACAAGCGCAATAGCCGCGTCGAGACGAAAGCGTCGCTCTTACATCGGTCGCGTCAGCGCTGCCCTCGTTTCGTGTCGTCTCTGACTCGGCATCGATCGTGTCGTGGGAGGGAAGAACGAGGGATGACGCGAGTGACAGCATCGACGCTCGCTCCACCCGATTCTCGCATCGCCAAAAAATCCCATCAGCACCGCACAGGAGCATTGGCTAGCAGAAGGTTATGACCCATGTGAATCACCGATCAAAAACAATTGTTGCAGGTCTAGCTTTTCTAGCGATGTCAGAAAAGTTAAAAGCAGACTGGACCTGCCGCAGGGCAGGGCTGAAGTATGAGGCGCAAGCCGAAATCGAGCTAACAAGCAACCGCCTGCATCAAGTGAAAAGAGCATACAAAGCTGAGAAGATTTTTAATGTCGCGCGTCCCGCTTTCCAACTTGCTGAACACGAGCGTGAGGGAGGACCTCCGTGGATGCCGCTGCCACCGCAGCGCCGCCCTGAACTAGCCGACACGAAAGTCGAAAGATGGAGTGACGTCAACTTCGTCTACCACTTCCGGCCACAACGATGACTGGGATGAAGAAGCACCACCGCAGGGCCCTCGACCTACTCAGGGAGAGGGACGAGGCGGAAAAAGAAAACGAAGAGAAAATCCTGAAGGAGGAGCGCGCGAGACTCGGCGAAATAGTGCAGTTCTGGGCAGAACAGCGCGAGAGAGAAGAGGAACTGCAGGCAAATCTGGACTACCTCGAACACCAAAAAATCCATCTACGCCGGATCTCGAAGGCGTATGTAAACCATGACGCCGAATACGGAGCGAAGCTGTTCAGCCCGAGGCTCCTCGGCATGTGGGCGGAGTGCACGAACTACCTCGAGCCAGCGACCAGAGAAGCAATATACGGTATACACGGCTACCTGAATACCGGTTTCCCCGTCGAGGGGCCAGTGCCGCTCTTTGGAGCATGGCCGGACGCGCGGCCGATGAGCACGCAGGAGAAACAGGCCATCTGGGACACGCGCGAGCAGCTGCGCGAGCGGTTAGCGCAGATCGACCAGATGTCAAAGCTCCGATCGGAGCCATACGAGTTCGAAAACGAACAGACAATGGGCGGCTGCCTGAAAGCAGTAGAAGCGCTACTCGCCGGACCATGGGCAGAGCCGCTGCCCAAGGCAGAGGCAGAAAAATCTGGGGAATGGATATTCCCTTTCTTCGGGTACCGCCCAATCGCTCTTTCTTACTTTCTCTGCAATTTCACCTCTCCCGCTAAACGGGCAACCGCCATTAGGAGCAACCCACACATCACTCCACCAGGTTAGGGCAGAAATGGGACAGCGACACCCAGGCCTGGCGCAAAGTCAGGCCGATAGCGAGCGAGAAGCTGCGAAACCGGATCTGCTCGCCAGCGTCGGAGCACATGTCCCTTCCTGGGACGGACGTTGTCATCGACTTCGCAATGTACGCGGCCAACCCGCAGCTGAAAGAGTCGCTGATGCAGAGCAAACGCGACATCACGGCCTCGATCCAGGCGAACCGCAAGAAGAAAAACGGCCAGAAAATGGCGTGGACGGACGTCACAACGCTGCCGCAGCCGCTCAAACAGTTCAAGGGTCACTCGTTTGTGCCGGTGTTCGGTAAGCTTGATCTCTATCAAGCTTACCTGCAGCTGGGCGTAAATACGCCGCGGAGAAACGTCTTCCAGTACTACGTGCCGGAACTAGGCGAATACAAATTCGGATTTTCGAATGCGCTTTCTTTTGGAAACGTGCACTCGGTCTTCGGTTTTGTGGCATCAATATCAGAACTTCTGGATAAAGTTCTGAACGAAATATTGATGATGCCGGCACTGGTGTACATAGATGATATTGCGTTCGCGGCTACGCCCGGACTCATAGATCTCTACATGGAGACGATCCGCAAAATGCTCGCCATCGCCGGCATCGCAGTCGCACCAGAAAAGTGCGAAACTGCCAAAATGGGGGAGGAAATCGAAATACTAGGCATAGTGTTCGTATGCTACCCCGACCGCATCGAGGTGTACCTGTCGACCAAGAAAATCAACAGCATCACCAAGAAGATGAGCGAGGCCGCGCACCTGCTGACAAAGCTGCAGCTGCAGATCGAGGAGGAGGCGAAACCGCCAGACCCGGCAGCAGAAAAACAAGAAGGAAGGCCGAAGATGGATGTCTGGGACGTCTTCCATGCGCTGGAAGAAGTGAGCGGGCTCTTCATCCGTGCAACGTTTTGGCGGAACGTAAAAAGGGGGGTTCCGTTGACAAGGGCGATCTACGATCTGCTAGCGAAAAAGGACAGATTCGAGTCCAGGACTAAGTCGAAGAAAACGCTACTCACAACTAAGTTGTTGCTGGTGGCGATGCAAGACGAAGTTAAAGCGCAACGACGCATGATCCTGCGAAAAGATCTAGCAGCTAGGAAGAGGGTGCATATTATGACTGATGCCAGTTGTCAAAGTGATGACGTCGCGTTCGGGGGGATCCACTTCAACGAGGACGGCTCGTCAGTAGGATTTTCGCTGCATTTAAAGCAGCACGAGTTGCCGAGCAACTTCAGAAGGAAATCGATCCTCGTCTACGAACTCATCGCCGTCAAATTGGCGCAGGTGCTGTTCCGCGATGCCTTCCGGGACTCGTCCGCAGTCATGCACTGCGACAACGCAGGAGCAGCATGCGGCCTTGTTAAAGGTAATCTGAAGTGTCCACTAGGAACCAGCATTGTCATAGACATAGGAAACACAAACATCCAAAACGAGGACTTAGCTTTCTACGCATACGTGAACACCCACGCGAACGTATCCGATGCGTGCACGCGCACCGATATGCTAAAAGCATTAGCAGATAGCTACAGCACCAAACTCATCTTCTCCAGAAAGGAGCTCACAGATCTACTCTTCGAAGTAGCCGAAAACTCGGTAGCATGCATGAAAGAAATGCACCTGCACGCATGATGACTGCTCTCAATTTAAAATTGAAACTAACTTTGGTTGCTTTGGATCATTGCTCACCAGGTGTGCGAAATACACAAATGGAAGACACCAGAGCAGCTGCGACAGCAGCAGACGAGGAGCAAGAAAACTGGCAATCACTACAGCGGCGCCATGGATAAGTACACTGCCGAAAAAATCGATCTCACCAAGGAGGATCCCAGGAGGCCGAGGGCACAGAATGTAGTGCCGAGATGCATAAGCCAGCAATGGCCGATGTCGAGTGACCAGACGCTCTACGTATGGCCTGAGGAGTGCGTGCACCTCTCGACAGATGGTGGTCTCCAAGGGCGTAACTCGAAGTGGAGAGTATGGATGTACTATGTGTGCCACAACATCCCGGACGCATTCTTTCTCCCGAGTGCGATCGACACCACTGAGAAATGCCGACAACTCAGAGAGCAGCGCCCAAAGTATTTTTGAGCTCTTTCGAAATCTTCGATTATCTTGACGACAGCAATAGCTACAGCAGCGCCATCCTCGCTTTTCTTCCAAAAAGCAGCATACTATGGGCACAGCTGCAGCTCTTCGCCCACTGGCTTATGGAGAAGGAAATACAAAAAGCCAAGATCTACATCAGTCTGGTCTCACAGCGACTCCGGTCGCTCTGTGCGCTCGAGAGGGGAAATCCCCAATCGAATCATCTACAAACGCTCACGCTCAAGAACGTGGAAGCGTACGCCGAGAACTTCAAGCCGGCCAGAGCAGTACCGCCGAGCATCGACTTCGTGCGGCGGCTGTCCTTCAAACAGCAGCGCATCTTCTCGATATGGATCTCGACAGGTCTGAGGAAAGACTCCATGGCCTCGCTCAGACCAGATATGGTCAACCTAGTGATGCCGGAAGGGAAATTCATGGAGGCCGCAGCGACCTCCGTGAAGAGCATCCCACTGCCGGGGGAGCTGTTCAAGGTTTACTTCCCGGCAGCCCTGTGCGCGCCGCCGTACTCAGCAGAAGATTTGTTTCCAGTCAGCCCCTACGAGCTCGACAGGATTGCGCACGCGGTGAAAACAACCTCACACGGCATCAGAAGAGGCCTTGCGATCTACCTCAGGAAAAGATGTGCCGACGTAGGCGCAATACCAGGTTCAAAAGAATTTGCGATCTTCAAGCAGAGAGTATGCGATGCTTTCGGCTGGACAAGAAATTCAGTAATGTGGGAAGAGATCTACACAGAGGACGCAGCACTCTACGTCAGCTGCAGACTCCTCATACACAAAGACATTGACACATGGTTCACCAGCGATCTCTACTAGAATAATTTAAAAATCACAAAGACAGCTCAGATGGCGGGGAAGCCGGATAAAACCCGTCGTCCCTGCACTACTGACTTACCTTCTATCGAGCCACACCGACTGAAACAAACAAAAAATTCGATCCTGTACCTGTTGTGACTTGGCAAGACTGTGAACATTGTTGAATCCGGACTCGAACGACGACCACCACAAAAATCGCACATTATTGTCATGTGCTGGAGGCAGAAGCACGTTTTTGCCAGCCGCCTGTTCAAGCCCGTCAGCAACCGACTTCGGGCGGCGACGCCACCCTAAATACAAACTGGCGCAGGATACACAGCCTGGCCTAGCCCAGGACAATTTGGGCACCTTTCCTAACGCCAGCTACGGTTGCACTGAAGCTCCGCTGTAGTTGCTTCGCTTTCATGACCCGGCGAAGCTCCACTACCCGACTTGGACGTCACTTAACCCGACGACGAGTGACGACACCGGGAGCGACTTCGGGACGTGAATTGCGTTCGCCATTTGTTGCGGGAAACCT
This sequence comes from Amoebophrya sp. AT5.2, assembly GCA_005223375.1. Lineage (NCBI taxonomy): Eukaryota > Dinophyceae > Syndiniales > Amoebophryaceae > Amoebophrya > Amoebophrya sp. AT5.2. The sequence goes on from RXOD01006249.1 coordinate 10,054, forward strand.
CAGTTACCCGTTGGAAACATCAGTTTACCCCGTGTGGTAAGTAAATGAACTTGAAGCGAGATCCGCTGTGATATTTGTTAGGCATAAATATCAGCAGCGGCTCTCGCGATCAATTCCCTTTCGGTCATATGCTTCCGTATCATGCTGACCTGACCTACCACGGCTTGGACCTTGTACTGGTGAATCGGACAGTGTCCAGTTCTTTTTCGTACCCACCCACCTCACCCTTACTGTTACTTACTGGCAAAGCCCACCCGCTACGCGACTACGCTGAGCACACGTGCGACCTTTACCCTACCTTCACTGGCTTACGGGGCACCTTTCCTAACGCCAGCTACGGTTGCACTGAAGCTCCGCTGTAGTTGCTTCGCTTTCATGACCCGGCGAAGCTCCACTACCCGACTTGGACGTCACTTAACCCGACGACGAGTGACGACACCGGGAGCGACTTCGGGACGTGAATTGCGTTCGCCATTTGTTGCGGGAAACCTCAGTTACCCGTTGGAAACATCAGCTTACCCCGTGTGGTAAGTAAATGAACTTGAAGCGAGATCCGCTGTGATATTTATTAGAAGTAATAATCGAACTGCATCGAACTTTGACACCCAGCGCTCGACTGAGTGGCATGAATTGGGTAAATGATCATCATCAATAAATTACGAACCGTTATATGTTTTCAATTTAATTTCTTTTGTCATAATTTTCTGCGCTCTACTTTTAGTTGGTATGCCGTCGTTATGAAATTTCGATCGGAATCGGTGTTGATGTTATGCTGAATCCCCCGCACG
>RXOD01006250.1:0-10840 GCA_005223375.1 Amoebophrya sp. AT5.2
CAGCTGCGAAAAGTCGTAGCAGATTGGATCAAGATGTAGAAGACGTCCATGCTTTCGCCGCTGTTCACCAAGTCGTTTAGTGATTTGCGGCAGAACGGTGAAGTCGTATGCGCGCTCCTTTGCGTCCAACACCACCTCTTCGTCGGCCGGAGTAAGGTACACTCGCCCCCCTTCGCATTTCAACTCCATCGTAGAAACACAACCGCGGAGCTGACGCCGCAAATTCTCATGAGCGTAGCCGCCCTCGAAAAACCGCTCCTCTGGTCCGATGTAGATGCTGTCACTGGCTTGTGCTCGTGGTTTTGCGGCGAGGTATGCAGACGCCGTTGCTGTTCGAATGCGCTTCGGCTCCCCTTCCTCCTCGCTGCCTTGACTGCTTCGACTGCTCCGCTGTCGCTTTCGGGCTTGCTCGAGCTGCTCCTCGACAAGTGATGCTGCAGCGGAATTTAGATTTTCGCTTTCTTCCTGAACTTGCGCTGTCTGCTCGAGTAGAACTCCAGGTGCAAAAGCTGAAGATTCGACGCTGGACCGCGCAGGTGGTGGCACCCCTTCCACCTCAACTGTTGTTGGTGGCCGAAGCAAGAACTGCTTTAGAAACATGGAGGGCGCTTTCCTGAACCGGGTACAGCCCACCCACTGCATTTCCCCTGCTAATCGCCGATCGACCACCTCCTGTGGTCCTGGACGCTTCCAGTTGTCTTTGAATTTTCTTTCGACGTCAGGTTCATACAGAAAAATGTACGCAGTCTCGCGCTCCCCCGTGAGTTTCGCGTAGTCACAGTTTGGCAAATTGTCTCGCGTTGGCACGAACAGCTGCTCCCGCGGCTCCACATGCCATCGAATAATTTCTTCAGCAGTTTCAGTCCACTGGTCTCGCCCCACGGTTGCTGCTGCTACCACTGGGCGCGCGGAAGAACGCGGAGCGCCACGAAAAGGAGCATCGTCATCAAAGTCCCCTTCATCGTCCTCGTCCTCGAAGTCGATTTCCTGGCGCAGTCCCTCCTTAAACTGCACTGGCATGGTCGGACGCTCCTCTTCCGGAATCGGATCGCAAATAGGACCGCCGTCGCCATGCTTGAGAGCAATGTGTTGTTGTAGTCGGTGCCGCGACGTGAAGAGACGACCGCAGAACTGACAGCTGTGTCCCATACTAGTTCCACCAAGTGCGCCGCTTTCTGAGGTCCGCACTGTACCTTGTACAGAAGTTGTTGGGTCCGCGAATAGCGGCCCATCCGGATGGTCGTGCGCAGTGGAGAGACGCTGTTCTAGTTCCTCTCCAGTGATGTTGTCCGGATACGTTTCTAATGCAACTCCAACAACGTCCGGCGTGATTAGTGCGATGTCGTGGGCGTCGTACTTGATAGTCGCGCCTCCTACTCGAACATGGGCTCCATCTGTGGATACCGTGACCACCTCCCCCTCGTGGTTCTTCCGAAACTGATCATTCCGTCGAACCTGCACAGTCATCCCCGGATGGAGTAGACTAAGGTCTACACACCGTTTGTAGCTTCTGCCTACTATTTCGCATCGCCGCAAACACTCCTGCGCGTCCCGATCGCGAATTGCGCGCCGAGCGCAGTTCTGCAGCTTTGCTTTTGCGCGCATCCACATGTCGAGTTCGTCGTCTCGTTCCTCATCACCACCCAGTTCTTCTCGCAGCACTTCCCAATCCCTTGCTCCAGCAAAGAAACCGCCGCTGCTGAGGTTAAAAGGAGTGAGACTAGTTCCCAACACTGGCGTGCTGTTCACCTGGAACATATGCTCGGCATTTAGCTCCCGGCGTAGTCCCATGTCGATGTCGTTTACTGAGCTATCTGCCTCCGTTGCCAGCATGTTTTCCAGCGCCTCGGACAGTGTTTCTTCCAAAATCGGACGCGCCGCACGCGCCCAGATCAGCACCGCAGCTGCCTCCTCGTATGGTTCCATCACCATCTTCCGGATATTGCGACGATGATCCCCATTCATCCGCTCGATCTTACTGATCTTGTGCGCGGCCTTCAGCCCTATGCTGTGCGGACGAATGTTGAATGATGTGCATACTTTTGTGAAGAGCACATTATTAAATTCTGTGCCCTCGTCGAAGATGATCCGCTCCGGACTGCCCTGCGACATAAGTCGCATCAGAACAACGGCGCGAACTGCTGCTCCGGTTAAACCGCCGCGCGCTGCGTCGGAGAGCTCCGAAACCCGTAGTCGAGTGCAGGCGTCAGTGAGATAGACGCCGCGGCCGAGCGCACTTTTCATGCTGTCGATCACCCAAACCCGGTTTTTATCCTTCGCAAACTGCAAAAGACCTCCTCTTTCCCGAATCTGGTTCACGTTGTCTTGGTCTCTGCATTTACGACAGAGAGCCCTGATGCGCTTCATCGCCGTCCGGGCTCTTCCCTTGAACAGCCACTGCAGCGACGACGCGTGCCCTAACGAGCGGTGCTGCCGTTGGAGCCACTTCAGCTCCTCCGGCTTTAAATCTGGAAATTCGGCGGCAAGTACTGCTGTAGCTTGTTCTTCCGTCATGTTGCTGATATCGATACCACTGTTTTCATCTTGTTCAGCAGAAGATGATTCCTCCTCCTCGTCGTCATGAGCATGCTCATGACCCTGGCCGGCTGCGTCCTCGTCGGAATCGCCGAAGATGCTGTCCAAACCAAAATTAAAATCACCTCCACCACCTTGCGTCGCAAATGCCACCACCTGATCCACCTCTTTCCGCAGCTCCTTCTGCGGCTCAGCACCATAGTAGCCCCCCATAATCATGAACGAAGTTGCCACCATGCACCTCTCCGTGCTGTTCAGGTCGTAGTACTTGTCGTCACTCGGTGTTGCTTTTCGAACTTTGCTGAAAGTTGTTTTGTGCTCCCGCGCTTGCTGCGACGTCTGCTGACGGGTGAGGAAGCTATAGATTGAGTTCTTCGATTCTCGCGCGGGCAGCATATAGCGACTCCTCCGCTCCTTCTGCTGCTTTCGTGTCCGCGGCTTCATGGGCGGGACAATTTCACTTATTTCCACTTCTCCAGCGGGAATAGATTCAATTTCCAGCATCGCAATGTCTGCTTCTGGAAACAGCTCAGCATCCTCCCCATCGAAGGTTGCATATGTTGGAACAGCATCGTGGCAAATATTGACGCGGTAGTCCCGAAGAAACGGTCCTCCCAGCAGCACCGGAAAGTTTCCCACCTTTCCCCCCATCACCACCTCGAACCACGCTGAATAAATCCGCCGCTGTGGATCTTTTGTGCGACGAAAATGTAGGTGAGTTCGCTTGGTCGCCATAGGTGCATCGGACTCGTCTCCGTTTCCGGCGATCGTCCCGAAACAAACAGGATTCTGGCTGTCCACTAATCCGGTGTGGCTGAACTCCGCAGCCATCTTTGCCAACGAGCCGGGCAGAATGTTGTGACTACTGTCACTATCCAACCCCACCGGTCCACCATGTGCTGGGAACCGGTTGCTATCCTTCAATGACAGCAGAACTTTTCCGAACTGCTGCTGCTTTTCTGCTGAGTAATGTGCTTGCGTAACACGCTGCTTCTTTGTAGGTGGTGAGTCGGACGTCTCCTTCTCACTACTGCTGCTAGACTTACTGCGACGCCCAGACGACGATGCAGAATTGTCGCTCTCGATCTGCCGCGACGAGGACGAAGATGCCTCCACTTTCAGAGACGATGAAGATGAAGTTGTGTCAGCGCTGGATTCTTTCCAGCTTGTCGATGTCGTTTCCTCTGACGAGGATGTGGTGCCTGCTGGCGATGATGATGATGTTGTTCCCGGGTCGGATGATGTAATATTTGTTGGAAGCAGCGCCGTGTCGTTCGGTTTCACTGCTTTTTGGTATGCGACGGCGTTGTACGGACCATCAATGTTCGTTTCGGGGGCAAGCTTACGCAAAAAGCTCTTCCTCCGATGTGCATTTGTTAGTGTTCCAGGTCCGATAGGACCACCACCACCGCTGCTTCCGCTGCTTCTGGACGCGGACGAGGAAGTGGTTGCTGTTGATGGGCGCGATGGAATACTGCCAGACGGAAATTTTCCTGCTGGTCCCTCCTCGCTTGTAGTAGATGAATACTTTGTAGAGTTTGACCTCGGAAGTGGCACGCGCGCAGCTTCCTCATGCTGCATGTGCTGTACCTCCACTTCCGCCCCTGCAACTTCTGCTGACTGGAGAGATGAAGTTCTCTCCTCGTCGTCCTCCTCTGCCAATGCATCAAACGAGTTTCGCGTCCGAGAAGACTGCTCCTCCCTAGCCGGCTCTTGTTGAGACGGCTGCCGAAATCCTCGCACCACTTTTGTCATGATGCTCTCCTCCTGGGAATCCGGCTTTGCAGAATTCACCACTGACATCGGATCAGCACTGAAAACTTTTTCTCCCTGTTCACGATACATCGAAATAATATCATCGGTGCTCCTACCGGCCTCGGTAGATGCTTTCGAAGTTGCGGCGCGCGCCTCCTCCTGCGTGCTCTCCTCTGCACCAGGCTGCACAGTTGTACGCGTGCTCCTGTCCGAAGTCTCCCTCGCGCTTGCTGTCGACGAGGGACGTGTCTCCAATTTTTCTGTTTCCTGCATCGGTCTATTACTCGACGCCCGCAAGGTTGTGTTTGTGCCAGCGGGCACACCGCTCGCGCTGCTGCTCGACGGTGCTGCAGCTGATGGTAAAACTGTAGAACTTGTGACTCCACTCGTCGCCACTCCCCCCATCACCACGTCGCTCGGAACTCTGGAAGAAACAACATCTTTAATTTCCTCCAGCGACGACGCGCCCCCGGAAGTCGACTCGGAGCGAATTGTCGGAATTTCTGGTTTGATTGCGGTTTTCCGGTCTGCGGCGTCGTAGAGTTGAGAAGGCTGTTTAGTGCTCTGTTTTTCGCTCTCGACTGCTCGCCCCGGTGTTGTAGATCTTTGTGTCGAACTTCTTGAAAGTTCACTGCTGGCGCGTATGATCGGCTGGAATTCTGCCGCCAGTTCATTTTCTGTAGGAATTGTTGCAGCGAGCTTTTGCTCTGTAGTGCTGTCGTGGGTCGAAGGTGCTTCTGACGGATCTCCACCGCTCGGTGCCGCGCCTGCGCACGACGCCTCACCGCCAAACTCCACCTCCACTCTCACTCTCATTAGTTTTGAATTCTGTGTGCAGAGTGCTCTTCCTTGAGTACCTGTTGTTTTTCCTCCCCTTTTTGTTTTCCCTCCCCCCCGTGAAGTAGGGGCACCTTCTTGTTTTTCATAGGGGGTAGGGGTGAGAATTCAACTCGTGGAAGAAGAACTTGCACCGGCCTTTTCCGCCTCACGCTTCTTCTTGGCAGCCTCCGCTTGCTTTTTCTTCTGCTGCTCCTGCCACTCCTTGCGCTTCTTGGCCTCTTCCGGGTTATTTTTCTCCCAGATGCCCTTGCAGTGGAACAGCTCTTCTTTCGTGTGTTTGCGGATGCAGCTGCCCTTGTTCAAGAGGTTCTGGCAGTTCTTGCCAAAACGGCGCGGCGTGTCGCGCAGCTTCTGCAGTTCTTCCTTCGACATTTGCTCCGGACGCGGCGTGTTCCCACCCTGCTGGCGCGGGGTGTTGGCACCACTCGGACCTGACATTCCGCCAGTGATGTACGCCTGCGCCTTGATCTGCGAATAGTACTTGTTCAGCTCGACCAAATGGGTCGCGTCCGACCGCAGCAGCGACGATTCCCCGAAGACCCCCAAGGCCTCTTCCATGTAGTCGGTGTTGTCATCGTGCTTGTTGAACGGCTTGTTGGTACGCTTGTCGTACAGGGCGGCGTCCTTGATCGACAGTCGCTGCAGCACGGCCTTCAGATGCGGGAAGTTGTTACTCGCGCGCCGGTCGAAGAATGAGCGGAGCTGCTGCTCGGTCACGCGCTCGAGGAACATCGAGGTCAACGTGTGCTCATGCTTGGTTTCGTCCGTGCGATAGTTTTCGCCAAAAACTTCTTCCTCCATGACGAACAGATCCTTCATCAAATTGAACCACACCAGCGGAGTGCAGCCCGCCGGGCGACGCAGTTTCGGAATCAGGCGCTGCATCTCGCGATGCACCTGCTCGATGAGCGGAGACGCTTCTTGCTCCAGCTCGATCATGATGCTGGACAGGTCCGGCGACTTGGGCGCGCGGCGCGCGATGCGGCGCTCCGAAGGATGCCCCTCGAAGGACTCCTTGATCAACGCCTCTCCCAGCTCGTCCATGGACTTGTGCAGCGGAATCAGTTTCGCGGCCCACTTGTACACATCCTCTTGCCAGTCGCGGTACGATTGGCCCTGCAGCTTGGGCGGTTTCTCGACGGTCTTCGCCTGCATGCGAAAGTTTTCCTTTTCCACCACCGAGAACTGCTCGATGTCCAGCTTTTCCATCGCGCGGAGCGACTCCCAGTCTTTCGTCCAGGCACGCTGCATCGGCCCCAAATTGTGGTCGAGGCTGTCGCTCGACTTGATGGCCAGGTTTTTGTCCACCTGGTTCTGCAGGTCGTCGAACTTGCCGTTGTGCTCGCCATACAAGCGAGACAGCTCGGTCTTCTCGGTTTTCAGCTGGGAAATTTCCTTTTCACCATCGGCGAGCTTCTTGCGCAGCAGCACGATTTCCTCGTCCACTTCCTTGTGTTTTTGCTGCATCAGCTCTTGCAAGCGCTTTTCCAAATCCGCCTGCAGTTTGCCCTTGGTGTCCGCTGCCGTAGTGATTTCCTCCAGCTGTTTTTCCTTGCTCTCCAAATCGCGTTTCGTTTTGTCCACGTTGATCTGCGCTTCGATCAGATCGCTCAGGCGGTCGCCCAGAAGAAACAACAAAATGTTGTCCAGGCAACCCATTTTCGGGTAGTCAACCAGGTTCTGGTCCAGGATTTATGAAGAGCAAGTTCTTGTGTTTTGCGGTGATGAGAACGGGGCTTTTCTGTTCAAAGTTCTGTTCAAAGCGATCGTCGCGCAGGAGAAACTGACGCGACAATCCAAACTTGCGACGCGAAGCGGCGACTTGTACAGGTATGGCAGGTCGTCTTGACGTCGGCTTCGCGATGAAGGTCGACGGCGGCGGCGAGCTGCAGATGTAGATCTGACTCCAAATGTTTGTTCCGGAAGCGGGTAAGCGGGATTCAGTTGAATCGCACTGCTCTGGGCCTCACCATATTAGAAAACTAGATCAATTTCCACGAAGTTTTCACAACCGCCACAAGATGCCACGCGATCAAGTTCAAGGGGAACAAGTGCACCACTTAGTCCCAGCTTCCTGCTAAAAGATTGTAGGTTTTGACTTGAGCCATACCCGATGGGTATGGCCCTATTCACACTCAGAAAAAGGTCCTTGTCTGTCCACATCGCGACATGCAAATGTCGCGTCCTCCGTCGTGTCCTCATTTCAGTCTCAAACAAAGTCGATTCTCTCGCAAATGCAAATAGGTTTAGGCCTTTGTAGTTGCTCTTTTATAACTCTCTCTGCCCTGAATTGGAAAGGAAGATAGGCAATAAACAGACCGAAGTGTCGATTCCCAGTGCGATTTTACAAGTCGCTCAAAATAAAAGTTCAGTAGAAACAAAGTGAAGCTGCCGCTTTAGACCGAGTTCTAGCCCAGCAATAGACACAAGAAAACAGTTGATCAGGCTGAATCTAGGTGGCCAACTAAGGAAAGAAAGAGTCATAACAGACAGAGACACAGTGAGTTGTAGGGTGCATTCTGTAGTTTGTATAGCTTCACAAAATAGATAACACAGATGGAAGTCATAGAATTGCAAAGCAGTATCGTAGTGCTGGTAGGCGTGTCCCAATAGACCTAAAGTACCAAATAAATAGTGGAATATAGGTGGTTATTGAGCTAATACCCTTAATTTTCTAATACCGATATTTTTCTTGTAGCGAAATAACCGGTGACAAAGTTCATTTGAATTTCAAAACTCGCTTTCTTGTTCAGTCGTACTCATTAATTTTACACATCTTCCCAAAATCTTTCCCATTCGTGTTCAACTTCCCATCCTGGACCGTCCCCTTGCTGCCTGGGCAAACGGTGAAAGTTCTGACTCCCGAATTTTGACGGACTGCTGAGCCGACATCTCGACTCTTGTTCTTCTCCATCATCAGCTGTGTGGCACTGGGGCCAAAAGTTCTGCGTCTGGTAGGGCTCGAAGGTGACGATCTTCCGCTCCGCTGATTGTGAGGTGCGGGAGACGACAACCAGGAAAATTCTCTTTTTGGAACTTCAGGTTCACATTTCAAGCTTGTACTCGATGCATTGTTCAAAATATTGTGCAGGGTGCTAGATGCACCCTGCGTGAGGGATACATCAGAAGATCTTTCTTTTTCTTTTCTCTTCGCGCCCGCTGTCAACAGTGCCGGCGCTACAACATGTGAATCTGCTGGAACTACAGCCTCCTCGCCGTCATCGTCGTCATCATCAGAAAACTCGACTTCGTCCTCACTTCCTCCAGCAGCTTTCTCAAACTTTGCCTTTTGTTTCTCCGCGAACTGCTTCACAACGTCCACGATCCTCTTGTCTGTGATTCCCCAGACCGTGCTCAGGTACAGGAGAAAAATTTGCACCTCGCGCACACTTTTCGTGAGTGCGTCGGACCAATTCAGCTTGCCGGGCACGTGCTTGATCTGAAGAAAGCCTTCTTCTCGAAGCTGCGCCAACGCCATGTAATCCACGCGGAGACTTTTCTCCTTTGGTTCCGTAGTACAATTTTTCGAATCCACCAACTGCAGCACGCTTGCGTCCAGGTTGATCAGGTGCAAGTCGAGGGCCAATTGGTACAGAAACAGCAATTCGCTCATCAGTATTCGTTGTGCCAGGATTTCGATCCCGGTGCTGCTGTTGAAAACCCTTTTTGGCAATTTCGTAAAGTTGCTGATTGTGGCGTGGCGATCAGTACGGGGTCCAGCAAGATTGAGCGTTCCTCCTACCCGGTCACGCGACGCGTCGCCGCAACCGAACAGAGTGTGCTCGTACAAGTCGCCCAACTTCACAACCCGCCGTACGCTCGCCTCGGAAAACTTACACAACAGGATCAACGCGCTCAGGTCGCTTACAAAGAACTGCACACTTTCCCAGGAATCTGCTCTCTCCGCTGCATGCAACTCTCCAGCAATCTCCGAAATTGTCGTAGCTACTACTGCGTTCGTCTTCACAATCCATATGAGTTCGCCAACTCTTCCTCTAAATGGATTCTTTACTTTTTTCCTTTGCCACTTCGACTTCGCCATGTCTCTCTCGCGGAAATATGTTTCTACTTCTTCCCTCGTCACCTCTTTAATCTTGGAAGAGTAACTCTCTTGGGAAACCAAGTATACCACGTTTTCCGCCATCTTGTGCTTGTCGAAGAGGACCTGCGCAGTACACTTCAGCTCGGGCGACTTGGCGTACTCCGTCGGCTCGGTCGCGCGTGTGGTGTTGTACTTCGTCTCGGCCTCCTGAAGATCTTTTTCCGGAATTTCTTTCCTGAAAAGCGGATCGATCTCCAGACCAAGATTGTCGATTTCGGATTTGCGGGAAGTGAGCATTTCGTTCAGCCGGTGTTGATCAAAGCAAGCTGGCATGCACTGAACCTCGCGCCCGATAAATCCATCTCGTGATCCAGGTTCTAACCGAGTCCAACTACCGAGAGGAAGTCGCTTGAAGAGACAGAGGATTCGAAGCATGAATAGCAGACGTCCGCCACTGATTGTATCGTCTACGTGGCTACCTAGTGCGCCCAAGAGCACACCAGGCCGCTTGTAGTGAGTGGTGAGCGAAGTCGTCATTTCTGCTGATGCAGGATTTAGGAACCCGTCGTCCGCAGTGTGGAGCGGAAGCTGCTGCTGCTGCTTGTCGCCCTGTCCGCATAGGATCTCGCGGCACTTGCCGTTGTCGTGTTCAGGAAGTGCTTCAATTTCCCCGACCTTCTCCCAGAAGTACTGTTTCACGGCCTCCTCGCCCTGTTTCAGCACCTCCACCTCCTTCCGCGTCGCAAACACCGTCCACAAACAGGGGTCAATAAGGCTTTGTTGGAATCCCAGGGTGCGGAGCTCGTTGTGGAAAGTGCGCTGCCAGCACAGCGGTGCGTCTTTACGCCCGTAAATTGCTTTTACCAATTCCACCAGCTCCTTCAGCCCGAACTCCTCCATGCCCTGGATAACCTTTGGCACCGTCATCCAGACTTTCGAGTTTTTATCTTTCAAATACTCGTCCCCGTACGCCTCGTCAAAGCGCATTCCTTTCAGAAATGCTTCCTTTACATCGCCAAACCAAACTCCACTTTCGGTAGCCTGGCAGAACTGCAGGAGCATCAAGAACGATGAGTCGCTCATTGTAAATGAGCGACAGTCAAGCTGCGTGGTCTGGTTCTTCCCGAATCGTCTGTCTTCGAACCCCCTGGAAACCCATCTGCTTTTTACACGCTTCGCCTCTCCAGTTGTGAGATCCACTTTGATAACCACCACGAGTCGACTCGTAATGATATTTTTATCTTTTACTTCGCTCCGCATCTTCGTCTCCCCGAAGATTTTGTGTGACACCACCGCAGCGACTTCTGCTCTGACGGAAGGAACGTAGTACGACTCGAACCCCATCCGCTCTGCTGTTTTCTCATCAATGATCACCGCGCCGGACTTGCCCTCACTGGCGCAAAGCTGCATTTTCTCGCGCGCAGTTGTCGTCTTCTCATAGTACACCCGCGCGACGGTGAAGTCCCCTTTTGTTGTGGACCACAAGCTGCTGTCTTCCGGAATAAATTCCGGTGTTGTTTCCTCGCCCCACCGAAGAAGAATGCTGTTTCCCTGGTACTGTGGCGGCGAGAAAGCTCTGTTCGTGTTGATTTCGTACGCGGTCACGACGTAGTCAATGTCCTTATTGTTAGCGGCGTTCATCTTTTCCTTGATCACCTTGCCGCTCAG
>RXOD01006251.1:0-10839 GCA_005223375.1 Amoebophrya sp. AT5.2
CGCAAGATTAACATCATCAAGTATAGTAGAACAACTAGAACGTTGTGCTGTGAATGTTTATCTGTACTTGTACAACAACAACGCCGTTAGTCAACACGCTGCACTTGCAGCTGCTGGGCCTGCTACTCGTTTCCAGGTTCAACATCTGCTGCAAAAAGATTGATTTTATGAGAGAGAGGTCATTTTTTCATTTCCCACTTTCCTCTTCAGCCTCCCCCGCGCGCAGGTCGGTGAGCTTCGGCGCGAGGGTGTGTTTCGTCCGGCTTCTTTCGTCCAGCAGAACAATTTGGACAAGCGGCAGTTTTTTTTCCACTCCGACCGGACGTTCGTGACTGTGTGCGACGTGGACGTTTTGCTCCACGAGCACTACTTCCACCTCATGAGTTTACAGGCCCTCACCGGCACGTCGGACTCCGAGGCGCGGAAGTGGAAGATCTGGCAGTCGTGCGAGCACACGTTCCGCAACTTCGAGTCCGCTCCTGGAGTGAGCCGGGCCGCCGCGATGGGGGGCTACCTGTGCTTCATGTCGCAGCTGGGCTTCGCCGGCACCTCGCTCGGGCCGGGGCTGCCGCTTTCCTCGTACACGGTCTCGCTCCACGCCGCCGAGTTCGTGGGCGGCTGGGACGTGGACGTGATTGCCGAGGACCACCACATGTACCTGAAGCTTTTGCTCTGGAAGGAGTTCTACTACGCCGGCAGCGTTTTATCCGTGGACGCCGAAAACCGCGAGGCCAGACACATGAAGCCCGTGCAATTCAAAGTGACAGACGCGATGATGAAGCACCACGTGCAGGGGGTCGGTTATTCGGGAGGGTCGTCCACTTCGGAGCCGTCCTCGCCGAACCAGGTCTCGCCGAACCTGCAGGTGGCGCAGACTACAACAGACCAAAGAACTAGAAGTCCCACTGTGGTCTCCCCCCGACCCCCGCCACGTCGTTCCGGAGGGAAGGTCGCGTACTGTGGCGATGTGGTAGAGGTTGTGCCGGTCTTTTTGCCGTTTTACTCGTACATCGTGGTGTCGGAGTCCGGAAATTCCTGGTGGCGCGACGTGTACGCGCGGTACCAGCAGGCGCGGCGGCACGTGCAGGGCGTCGCGGAGATGTCGTTCCTGCTATTGAACCACGTGAAGCTGTTGCAGCACTACCCGCGGCACTCCTTCGCGCGGCGGTTCGGGGTTTTGCGGTTTCTGTGTCTGCACTGGAAGTTAATGGGTCTGCAGCTGCATTTGATGATGCCGAACCTCGGGCTCACATTAAGTTTCCTCATCGCGGGGACGCCGAGCCTGGTGCGAAAGCTGCACGGGGAAAGCGGGATGCCGCTGCTGGCGGGGGAGTTTCCCGCCGCGTGGCTCACCGCGAACCTGGCGCTGCTGGTTTTGCTGATGGGGGGGCAGCTTGGCTTTCTCTACAGCGTGTACCAGGAGCGGCTGGAGGGCGCCTACGCCCACCTCTGGCAACTCGAGTCCACGAACCGCACCGGTCAGGGGGAGGAGCCGGCGCGGACGAAGATAGCAAATCTTCATGCGAGTCAGGAGGCGAAAAACGAGACGAGGAACATCGTGTCGGGACGCAGCGCGATCGGTGTCGGCGGGTCGATGATGATGGGCTTGGGCGACGAAAGCAACAGGCCGTCGGTGCAGCTGTCGCTGTGCCTGTGCGCGCCCGACTACTACGGAAAAGAGCGGTACGCCGACATCTCCGTCGACCGCGAAGGCAACCTGACCGCGATGCACAACCATCCCAACTGCCGCGATGAAGTTTTTAAATCCCAACTGCCAGCTCTTGCAAGAAGAAACAAAAAGAGTAAGAGGTCCTCCGCACCATCAAGCGCAACGTCCTCTTCAAGCAGCAGCTCTGACCACGACGCGGCCTTATTGAGGCAGCAGGAGAACTACAGCCGCGGCAGCGAGCGCACGCCACTGCTTCGCGGCGAGGCGTTGTACTACGAAGAGCACGAGGACGCCATCGCCGAGGACGACCACGTCCTCTCGAGCCACGTGAAGCCCGGAGAGAGCGACATCGACAACAAGAAAGTGACCACGGTCACCCTCACCGCCAAGAACCTGCTGACGACACAACAACAGCGCCCGCGGAAGAGGAAGGGCAAGAGGTCGGTGGCGGGGACGTCGACAGCGGCGCCTTCGTCTTCTTCTGCAGCCGAGAATACTTCATGTTCCTCGTCGTGGTCCTCCGAACCGGTGGAGTCGGACGACCACGACGTCTTTTCCGACCCTGGGGGTCTACTCCAGACGCCCACCTCTACCACTGTCTCCGGTAGTATGGGCACGACCCACGACACTCACACAGCTGCATCAACTCCTCTCGGCGCAGCTGCACAATTATCGGAAGATGATCTCCCGACGAGGATGCGACAAGACGAACAAGAAGCTGTTCCCCAGAGGACAGGTAGACAACTGCAAACAATGGGGTCGCCCGGCCACACAGCCCCGACACCGGTAGCCCAGGCGCGGTACGTGAGTACGCGGGAGCTGAGTTGGTGGGGAAGGGCCTGCTTGGGGGTGCAGGTGATATTCGACGTGGTGCTGATGGGCCAGTTGTCGCTGGTGTTGTTTTCGCTGTTGCCGCCGTTACAGGCCGTCGTGCACGTGTGCCTGTGGGGAAACAAGTTCGAGTACGTCACCGGGGAGAAGCCGCGTGTGGGAGGAGCGAACAGGTCGTGCCCGGCCCGCGTGGTGCAGGCGTGCCGGGCGGGGAAAGAAAGGCTCATGGCAATGCGGGGGAGGGCGAAGGCGGTGGAGTCCGGTACAGCGGGTGGGGAAAGGAAGGGTGAGGGGAACGAGAAGCCATGTTCCGCCGACGATCTAGTGTTTGAAGCGGCCATCAAGGAGCACGAGAAGCTAGTCACCTCATCGCAGTAAGCTCCTATGGGTATGGCTATGAATGTATAGAAAATGTTTATGTATAGTGTTACATCAAATGTACAATAGAAGTAAATCCGGGAAGCAAGTGGCTGGAAGCAGGAGAGGCTCGATCGATGTACTTCCTAGAAATTCGAATTGTACTTTAGAATAGCGTTCACTTACTTGTACTTCCTCCTTCCAAGAAGCAGCCGGAGAGGTTGATGCTTCTTCAGCTGCTCCGTTCATTCTACATTGATTGGAAATTGAATCAAGTTGAAACTGAAAGTGATTTCAGTCACCACCTACATGTAAGTCGCTGGGTATCCAGACATCTGCTACCGATTTAGTTAGTAAGTACGTAATCATCTATCATAATTATGCGCAATGCCATTCGGTAGATACTTAGCCCCTTCAGTTCCTATAAAGCGCACACGCTGCACCTGCAGCTGAGCGATAGATCTTTCGGCCAGTTGTACAATTCGAGGGCACGCATCAGAGCAACTCTCCACTCGGAAAACCTGTGTCAATGCCTGTATCTGTAGTAAACGTAGGTAGCGCGAGCGCTACGATCTGATGCTTCTGCTCTTCAATGGCAATCTTGACTTACGACCTCCCTGTACTTCATCGGCTCGTTCCACCGCTAACGTAAGAAAGTAGCAGTAGGTAAAGGTATCACTTGTGCATTGTCACTACCTCTGGAGAGGTCCTTTGTACTCTTATTTTTGCTTCGACGAAATGCCTCTGCGGCAGATGAGACTACAACAACAGCTCGCCACTAAAGATCAGGCGATAGCTGTAGCTGAAGCCGCAGTAGTAGCAGAAGAAGGAAGACCAAGTCTGCAGCACCAGCAGCTGCAGAGGTAAATCAGTCGAATCTTTAATATCTTCACAACCACTTTTTCTTTTACCACGCTCCTGGAATTGGTCACACCAACCAGTATCTATATGACAAAATTTAACAGCATCAACAAGGAAGAAGACTCAATAAATACTGCGGGCCTGCTAGCCTTCTGCACTTGGGTCTGGTTCGGGAGGTCTGATGGACTTGCCCTAAGTTGCGAGAAGTGCTATGCGAATTCATGGCGCTCCTCTGTTCTGGGATTCAGAAGACCCCGGTCTGACCAACAAACTCAGTATCGTTTTCGTCCACCGAGCAGCGCCTGCTGTTTGTGTGTTGGTTTCCTATGTCTCGTGATGCCCACGCCGTAGTCCGATGATATTAAGGCAGCACGCTACTCGTTAGAAATAGAATCTTCGATCAGAAAAGTAGGGTCGGAATCAATTCTCACAGCAGTAGCAGGAGGAGCTCTATAGCTCTGCAGCACATCAAGCACAGCGACCATAACCCTAGGCAGACCAATATAAGTAATCGGACGAAGTAGAATCGATTGGAAGATGCTGACTCGTGCCGTTGTGCTTGCTTCCGCTTCGGCGGGCGCGCTAGTGTTTGCCGCCGGAGAGGGACAGTTGAATCCGCGGGACAGTATGAATCCGCGGGAGCGCTTCGAGGAGTTTAAGAAGCGCTTCAAACTCCACTTCGAGACCAAGGAGGAAGACGACAAGCGCTTCGCCATCTTCGTGGAAAACCTCGGCCGGGCGGAAAAGCTGAGCCAGAAGTCCAAGACGAAAGCGGACTTCGGAGTCACGGTACTACTTCATCCTTCTATCTACAACCACGGAGCGATGGGTGTGCTGGGCCTTCGAGGATGGTACTGCTGGCGATCGACGAAAACGAAGACCCCTACGTCCTCTAGCACGCCTGGAGTTTTTTTCTCATCCTCGTCCTCCGCATCGGAGCTGTAATCGAAATCGACATCGAGAATTCTGCTTTACCAAGAAGCCAGAACTTGATCGACTGACATTGCCTGAGGCCGCAGGATTGAAGAAGAAGTTAGGCCACACGAGCGTCGGGTAAATTTACTTAAATGAATATATCTACTTCGCACAGAAATTCTCCCACCTGACCCCTGCGGAGTTCAAGAAGCAGCGCACCGGATTCCGGCGCGATGCCCGGAAACCGCGCCCCCCGAAGAAGTTTTTCAAGCAGCGGTCGGGCTCGATTGATTGGCGCGACATCGCGCTCGTGACTCCGGTCAAGGACCAGGGGCAGTGCGGGTCCTGTTGGGCTTTTTCCGCTACCGAGGCCCTCGAGACCGGTTACTGGAAGCAGTCCGGCAAGATGAAGATCCTCTCTCCGCAGCAAACGGTGTCCTGCGACATGAGCGACCTCGCGTGCAACGGCGGAGACACGACCACGGCCTACGAATACATGCAGCAGGCGGGAGGCGTGGAGCCGGAGAGCGACTACCCCTACGTGAGCGGCGAGACGGGGGGCAGAGGCAGCTGCAAAGCGGAGCCGAGCGAGTTTGCGGTAACTACACATTGGCTGTAAAGCCGTGGACTCACATTCATCAAGTGTGATGCGTTGTAGACGTATTGCTATTGTGGACCACACCTCCAGACCACGCCCCATGGGAGTAGAGCTTGGTTTGTTCAATTCAAATCTCCTCCTCCAGGTGAAGCTCGACTCCGTGCACACGATCTCCGAGGACGAGTTCGGCGAGGACGACATGTTTTCCGCCATCCTCCAGTACCCAATGTCGGTTTGCGTGGACGCCAGTTCGTGGCAGCTCTACATGGGCGGCGTGGTGGACTCGACCACGTGCGGAACCGACCTGGACCACTGCGTGCAGGCCGTGGGCATCAAAAAAGGCGAGTACTGGATCGTGAAAAACCAGTGGGCAGAAGACTGGGGCGAGAGCGGATACATCCGCGTCAAAGACGGGGAAAACGCGTGCGGTACTTTCACTTTATTATTACACTGGTGGGTGCGCTCAGGCTCACCTACTTACAATGAATCAAAACCTTCGCGGGATCTTTTTTTTGCTTTCTCCGGCAGTAGGGTGCGACGATTGACTTCGGTTCCTGAACACCATCTACGAGGTATCGCCATGGAGGCCACTGTAGTCGATGCGGAGGACGAGAACAGCAGCAAGCTGCGCGACGACCGTGTCCAGGAGGTGATTGATGTGTTCATCGGCCTCTCGGAGGGATTTGGCCTCCACATGGAGCAGCAGTGCATCGACTCCTCCACGAAAGTCTTCGACAAGGTGGAAAAAGCCGTCGAACTCATGCAGAAGAAAACGCCGGTATTCTTCGCATTGATTACTTCTACAACTTCAAGATGAAAAATACTTTCAAGTTTAACTCCGGCAGAAAGAAAAGGAAATCACATGATGTAGACGTCACGCACAAGTGATTGCGGCTGTTGAAGAATTCTAGAAACAAAATAAACCCCAGACCGCCATGCTCGAGGCGCTCGAGATGCTCCAGGCCGCGCTCCGCACGGATTTCCCGGCTGCTGCCGCGGCCTGCGAGGCCACGAAGGAGGAACTGGACAAAATAATCGCGGCGCTTGACATTCTGGACCACCCGAAGCAGTTTCTGTACCACGTCGGCCAAGATCTCGTCGTTAACGGGGTGGACATCTACAATTAAGAAGAGTTTGAGCTATAAATTCATCTGTAGCGGCTAGAGAATCTTGTCCACCTCCTGTAGCGATGTCGCAAAGTGAGTCTTCCCCTGGTCTTTTTCATCATCCATCCCTCGTCGTTGGTTAGGGGTCGAGGGAAAAGTAAATTAGGAGCCACGACAGAGGGGGGGGGACAAATAAAAGGAAAACGGGCACTCCGTCCGGTGACTGCACCGGTGGGTACCGGTGATAATGAATTACTCGTCGCGGTCGCCATAGGGTGAACGGACAGAATAGGATCCGACGGCGTGCTGCCTCGATAAGCATCGAGAGTGTTGCGGTCCCGATCCACCGGCATCGGGGTTCCTCCTGTTACTTTTCCCTGTAGTAAACACCATTCCCATATCAAACCCTAAGTGAACATACTACAGCTGCGCAAGATGATAGATTAGATTCAACCTCTAACACAAGGACATTAACGAGGCGGTCGGGCACTGGCAAAAGCAGGAGTTCCACGACTTCGGCTTCAGCATCGGCAACGCGCTCTCGCTGCTCATCGTCGGCAAGGGCGCGAACGGAGAAATAGCCGCATGAGACGAGACTCGGGTTTTTTGGAACGCCGCTGCGGAAAATCTAAAATATGATAAAATCTAAAAATGAAATGGTTGGCGGCAGTAGAGAACGGTGATTGGCGGAAAAATCAAGGGCATGCTGGGGAGCAGGCGTGGGGAAAGGACAAGGAGGGACGTGGGCTCGCGGGAGCGACCTCCGGAGTCCGGACATCGACATGCTCAGCGATCAAGAGACAACGACAGATCGGACATCACGGAGATGAGAACTTGTTGCGGAACAACGAAAATGAAATATCTAAATCGAGTGGGCGTTTCCGCATCTTCAACCGCGGCTACCGCGCCCGTACAAGGACACCAGTGCATACGTCGACAATTCTGCGTGATTGACAACATGACCAGAAGATGCCGGTGAAATGAAAACATGCTATTGCTATCCTGCGTACCATTCTGCGGACAACTACTTCGGGACTCATTACACTGCGCGCTCGTCCACGATACTCATCTATTGCCAACTACTTCCTATACGGGTTCAACAGTTCTTCAGCGGAACAACGAACCAAATGCAACCACACATATCTCCTGTGAGCATCGCAACGTCCACGTCGCGGCGCCAAAAGGCACATGATCGTTTGGCTCTTCTTGTAAGAAAGCATGAGCGCTCACATTTTTGTCATGCCACGTAAAACCGAGAAAAAGAAACTGCAACCTGGGCCCGTATACCATTTCCAAGTGAAGCTGAAGCACGAGGCTGAACGGTGGCTCATTAGCTACAGTGGTCCGGGGCGCGCCATCGGTCTTGCGATTCCCCTTGCCCTTCCAGCATTTGCGGATGACATAGGAGTTCCACCACAACATTCATGGCTCGGCTGAGAGAAAGTCGATGAACCATCATGAGCTCGTAGTTATGTCGACACATGGTTATTTATCGAGACCAACAAGAGCGTTATTTGCAGGTGCACGGCGCATTGAGGTAAGAAATAATTTCTCCGCGTCGAGTTTGAGGCTGCTGTGAACTGACTGAAGCAAACTGCTACACGATCGACACTCTCGACTCATTCCCCCTCGTCTCGAATAAATACTACATTCATCCCATCCATCGATTTCAATTTCAGACGCAATGCAGGCGGAGGAAGGCTCTGCGTACGACGGAGCCGCCTCGACACGAGGGGGCTCAGACAAGTATACATCCGCAGACTCGGCCGCAATTCTCTTTCTCGCAAAGAAGTAGAGTCTTACTTTGTGTTTGTATCGGTGCTGGATACAGACAGGAACCAAACGCAGAAACAACAATGGCGAGCCTTGGCGAGCTAAAGGATGCGCTCCTGGAAACGATGGAGGCCAAGGGCCTAATGCGGGACCTGAAAGCCAAAATTCAAGCGGAAATTACAAAGATCAACTACCGTTAGCGTCGCCGGGCCAAATATGGCCAAAGTAGACGCAGTGTGAAATATGGCCCACGCAGGAGGTGTGGACTTCTTAGAGTAATCGTAGGCGTAGCATCGGCCTGCGCTTAATGCAGTGGCAAGCGGCACCGATATCGAACTGCGTGACATCCGGGAAGATGAACAGCGGCCATCGCCCACGGGGTCGTTAGACTTAGAAGTGACTTGTGTAGTTAACGGTAGAGATTTTTCTAAGGAAGTCTTCCATTCGCTGGACGACCAGGGCGCACGGCGGCCGGCAATCCCTGCGGCGAATATGCTCATCAATGAGCTCATCCGAGAATACCTAGAGTACTTCCTCTTCATGAGTATTATATTTAAGTGCGTGCCATAGCGTTCTACTGCCCTGGTACTGCTGGTACTGAAGTTTTTACTTGATGATGATGTAGCAAGTTGCTTGGTAGTACGATCCCCCGCTGGCTTCCGCCCAGGTACAACCAGTGCTACCACACGCTGTCTGTGTTTTTGTCCGAGTCGGGCCATCCGCAGAAGCGCGTTTTCGATCGACGGTTCCTGGCGGACGAGTTGAAGGTTGCTGACGTCACCAACACGTCGAGCTGTCCGCCCAACACGGGGAAGCTCCCACTTCTCTACGGCCTGACGCAGAAACCCCCTGCCGACGGGACTTCGGCCCCCGCCAATCCCTACTACAACCGAAGCAGTGCGAGGACGCCGTCCTCTTCGCGATTAGGTGGGACGTCCTCGTCGCGCGGGGCGGGGGGCGCGACAAGAGCTAGACTACAGCGCGACCGTCGGGAGAACAATAACTTCGACGCCGAAAACATAGCTAGCCCATCCTCGCGCGGGCGGCTCGTCGTGGGCAGCCCGGCGCGGCGGCGAAGTAGCTCGAGTCCGGGGAGAGGACGAGGAGGTGGGAGAGCAGGTGGGCAGGGAGGTGATTCGGATTTCGGCATGGAGCGCGGCATCCTCGACGACGAGACCGGCGTCGAAGCGATCGCGGCAGCGGCAAGAGGTGAGCTGTACAGCTCGCCGATGGAAAATCAAGACGTGGTAATGCGGGATCCAATGTTGTTCTCGGGCACGGTGGGAATGGGATTGTGAGATCTTCTTGATCATCGATGGAGGAATGGTGGCTTCAGAGCACCTCCTGCACCAAAGAGAGGTAGATGGGATTACCAACGTCGCCAACCACAACCGCTACAATATGAATATTGCCTGCTCTCTAGTAGGGCTAGGCACTAGCGCTACAACTACACTTAACGATTGATGACGCAACGGTTTTTTTACGAAGAAATGAACTGCCTACGCCTAATGAATGTAGCTCTGACTGTCAGACGAGTCAGTCGTGTCAGGGGCAGCGGCAAGCCGAAAGGTGGGCTGGTCTGTCCAGGATTCATTGCCCCAGCAGCGCGACCAGGTCGTGATGGTCGGGCGATAGGAATGTATCGGAGTTCGAGAATTATGAGAGAACTACAGGCGCTTCGTTGTGAGTGACTTCGATTGATGGACTTCGCATGGTGCCCGTGGGGCCCACCTTAACAACTGATGAGCGTTCTTGATGTGTGCTCGCGTAAGTGGTCTACAAAATACTTAGAAATACGATCTGGTGATCGGCTTCGAGTTCGACACTTCGGCAGAAGGAGAACAATGGCTTTCCTCCAGCAGCTCGAGGAGGCGCAGGGACGCGCCGACACCGGACGGGCCGCCCTCGCGCCAGCGGTTGCAATGCCACACTTGGTCAAGAACCCTCCACCAGCAGACGTGGGCGCGTCCTCCCTGGCTCCCGATGAAAACCATCTTCCTGGTCCCTCAACATCCTTCTCTACTTCGGCTGGCCAAAGCGGTAGCGGCGGCAGCAGTAGCAGCAGTGCGTCGTTTCCCCAACATCGCCCCCGCACGGTAGTTCATCTGGCTTCGAGTTCAGCTTCATCAGCACCAGGCGAGTTTGACGGGGATCCGGTACCGAAAATCAAACAAGTGTTCGAGCATATCACCGACCGGGTAACCGCACTGCATGCGCTTACCGCGGAGCCCCAACAGGATGACCGGCCCGCAGGCGAAGAGGACCAGTACGACTACGAACAGCCTTCAGGAGGGGCGGGAGCAACTAGTACTACTACTTCTGCCGTCAATCCCGCGCAGTCGCAGACGAATTTCTACTTCTTATCCGACGCTGACATCATGTCCAAGTTACTCGGGGAAGACGCGACCGACGAGGGGCCGTCTGTTGCGGAGAAGGAGAAGCACCTGGAGGGAACGGAGGAGGAGGAATCGGCACCGCAGGAAGAACAAGTACAGGGCACATCAACCTCCATGGCGGTCTCGGTCACCTCTTCGCCACCTCCCCTCGTCGCCCGCCACTGCGCTCCCTTTTTGGAGAAGATGTGCTACTTCAGCTACCTCCCGGAAAAGATTAAGAAGGCGCTGAAGGACGAAGACGTCACCGGGCTTCCAGAGGGGACCAAGTTCACGCTGCACAGTGAAGAGGTGCGCGCTTGGTCGTCCTCTGCTGGGCAATTATGGATGACGCAA
>RXOD01006252.1:0-10837 GCA_005223375.1 Amoebophrya sp. AT5.2
TACAGCCCATCGACCATAGGCAACCCATACGAGACCAAGTACGAGAGGACCTACAAGACGCCCACTACCCCAGGCATGTCCAGGAAAATAGGTTGATCCCCTCCTTAATGTCGATCCTCCGGATCAGTTTGAAGGCGGCCCAATCGTAAAAGCAGATGCAGTCGGCCGACTTTATCCCGAGGAGCCTCCCGCCGAAAATCTCCTCCACCTGCACCGGGGGCTTGAAGCTGAACTTCTCCACAAAATCGTGGAACACCGTGATCTTGCCGATTGCGTCGTTCGTGGCATACGCATTGCCGTCCCAACTCCACACAAACTCGGTGCAGGCGCCAAAAGCCTTGTTGCGCAGCGCCTGATCGATCGATAGGTGGAGTCGTGGAGGTCCAGCCGAGTACTACTACTTATTTCATCAACCGATGGGCCGATTGTTTTGTATCTTGCGTGTATACAAGACTTGATGAACGATGGTGCATACAAGTAGGAGATACTGATGTCGTGTGACTATGAGTTTCTTTAAAAAAAAATCAAAAAAGGCTGTTACCTGTGCCGTGTACACGACGTATTCTCCATCTCCCACCACAACAATCAGCCTTGAGTTCGGGTTGTGGGCGATCGTTTGCGGAAAGATTTCGCTCGAGCCCATATCCTTCACGGACAGCGCGATACGTTCCCCGTCGGCCACCTCCTCCGCGAGTTTCAAATTAGCCGTCTGGATGTCGTTGCCCTTCGCCCAGACCAGCTTCCCGTTGCTGGTCATCGACACCACGGGCTGGTCGGACCCGAGCTTGATCACGATCGTGCCGAGGTCGTACCCGATCGCGACGTTGTTCGTTCCCTTCAGAGCCGCGATAGACCAGGCCCTCTCGAGGAGATAGTTCAGGGTGGCCTCCAACCGGTAGGTGGAGCTGTGCCACAACCGCACCGTGCCGTCCTCGGAACCGGAAAAGATAATCGGGAAAGAGGGATGGAACATAACGGTGGCGACGTTGTGCTGATGCCCATTCAACACCTGCACGCACTGCTTGGTCTGGTAGTCCCAGACGCTGTGGTGCGGTTTCAGCCAGCTTTTTTCTTTCTGAAAAAAAAAGTATGAGTCTGTCGATCGCGAAGACCTAGCCCGCACGCGTGTTGGAAAGAATGCAGAAGAAGAAAATAAAGCTGCATGATATTATACCGCACGGTCTTGTCGTCTGCGCCAGACACCAAGTATGGCTTGTCTCCCGTCGGCGAATACTCGAGGCAATTGATGCCTTTCGTGTGCCCACTAAGCGTGAAATGCGGACTCGTGCCCCCGGTCGTGCCCCACACTTTAATGGTCCGGTCGAGCGACGCCGACGCGAAAATGTGCGTGTCCTTCGGGTTCCATTGCACCTGATATTGATGTGAGCGGGGATTTGAAGATTAAAGCAATGATGTGTCACGGAGCAATGATATATATCTTCACGATCTGAGCAACATTGGCTTTGGCTCCACCAACAATGTGTGTACTTACTACCATCATGACATAGTGCGCGTGGCCCTCGTATATCGCGGCGCAGTCCCATTTCCGCTCCCAGTCCCACAGTTTGATCGTCATATCGTCGCTCGCGGACAGCACGTAGGGCTGGGAGGGGTGCACGGCGAGAAACCGGATGTAATCACTGTGCGCCTCGATATTTTTCAGCCGCTCCAGGGAGTTGTAGTTGTAAACCCCAATCATCATCTCGTCGGAGGCAGTGATCTGATCGATGCATTCATGCGAGAATGGATTGATTGGTTGCGTGACTGCTACAGCGTTACCTTTCTGGAGTTTTTTAGGAAGAACTGATGTGCTGTAGTCAGATGATCCAATATTCCCGTCACAATTTGTAAAAGTCTATTACGATCCACTGCTTCCTCGCAACGAAGCGCGCGCATCGCACTGGGAGGTTGTTGCAAACCTCGAACTGTTTGATCAGGGTCTGCGTCTGAAAGTCCCAGATGTACACATTCCCGCTGTACAGCGAGGCAAGCACCCAGGGCTCGCTGGGGTGAAAATCCACGCATTTCACCCGGTCCGAGTGCGCGGACAAACGCTTTTTTATGTCCAGACGAAGCGGCATCTTTTCAATGCTGGGAGAGGGGGCCGATCGAGAAGTGTCGCAAAACAAATCAGAATGACAATCGCAGTGAGTTGTGTTCGCTAGCTACAGCGCATACGATTACCAGAGGCAGCTGGAGCTGCCGCAATCGCAAAGCCCTATGTTAGACAAAAAAAGTAACAAGCCACGTGTGGCGCGGCTAGTACAGCCCCCTATTTCAAAGCGTCGCCATACTTTACACATAGTCGAAGTCGTCAATCTAAGAAAGTAATTGGCGGAGTCGGATAGTTATTGGCAATTTCATGATCATAGTGGTCGCTAGAGGGACAAGCAGTTTATGTCGCAACGTCGTCCACCACCACCTCCGTCATTATCCTGCCACTTGTGGCAAGAGACGCACGACGGTCATGCAGGCTCGATCTTCGTCGTCTGCCGACGTCGACGTCATTGTTTCACTGTCGCTGTTCGTGTTTTGTGGAAAGAGACAGATGCGCGGGATGATGAAGGCATGAAGATGTCTGAGAGAGATCTCGTTCTTGTGCACGTGTTTGCGGTGGCACGTCGGATTCTGCTTGCTGTGGCTGTTGACAAGTTGAGCAACGGCTCGTCCTGAGATTCCAAACACGAAAAGAAGAACGCAACAGAAATTTGCAAATTTAGAGCTGGCTTTGCTTTTGCTCATTAACCGGTTCTTCTCGATCGATCCTGGTCTTTTTTTGCGACGCCATACTCATCCGATGGTCGTGATGTTGGAGCTTAGGCACGTGCCTCGCGTTGTACTTGTTCATGTCAAACTCTGTTGTCTTCATCCGCAATGAGGCTGAAACAAAATTTTTTCATCGGTCAACAACTAGCTGTAGCTACATGATACTTAGATGGTCCTAGTGATCAGTATGGAAATGTCAGCAATGATGAATGAAAACAAACTTCAAAATTGGAATTGATTCTTCTCTGTACTTGTTTCGGTCAAAACATGGTCGTCAATGATGATTCTCAGGTGAGTGTTACCCTGTCACAGAAGTACTGTACAAGCGGAAATCTGTCCGGCTCCGGCACCGGTACCGGTAGAAGAAAAAATTAGAAAGCAAAGGCATAGTAAATGAAAAATCTCAAGCTGTAGGGTCGTCAAAATGAATTTTTCGGTCGCACACTCACACATCAAACACAATACAAAATAATAAAAGCATTCTTTCCCGCGATGTGCTTTCTCGCTCAGAGTTCGCAATCGATATAAGCCCATGACTCAGCAGCCGAGGCTGTCCGTGTCGTTCACCGCCGCGTAATCGATCTTGAAGCCCGCGTCCTGCTCCGCCAGGCAGGGGTAGTCTTTCCCGTTCTCCTTGTCCTTGTTCCAGCTCAGTGTGCACCGTCCGGTCTCGGGGTTCGGCTTCACCTTCTCGCACACTTTCAAATCGCAGAGCACCACCTCGGAGAGGGTTTCGCTCAGCCAGCCGGCGTTCCCCAGCTCGTGCGGCAGCATCCCGCCCGTGCACACCCGCCGCGTCCCGGGCACATCCTCCCAGTCCTCCGGGTTCGTGCTAAAGGGGTTGTGATTTCCCTCACGCCTTCGCATGCCCGCCGCGGTCGTGATTTTTCGCTCCGAGTGGATGATCACCAGTGCGCCCAAACCTGCCGCGCGGGTCTCGAACGCGGAAACGCCGCCCCCGCGCAAGACGATCAGGTTCGCCCGCGCGTAGATCGGCGCGATCGCGTCCGCGCCCTGCATGCCGAGCGCGAACACGCGCAGCTCGCTCCGGAACTCGGCCGGGCCCGGGCCGGACATGGCCTTCACGCGCGCGGCCTCCGCCTGGACGGCCTTCACCAGCGCCGCATTGCCGCCGCAGAACACGAAAATCGTCTTCTTCTGGCACAGGTTGGTGAGCCGGGTTTCGCCCTTGAGTTTGTCAGTATGGATGGAGCGGAGCGCGGACTGCCGGACGTAGGCCAGCGTGGGCCCGACCGCGGCCTTGCCGCCGAGCATGATCGCGACCACGCTTTCGTTCTCGCCGATCTCGATGTCGGTGGTTTTTTCGTGCTCGCCGTTCACGTTCTTCACGCTCTTCAGCGACATCGCCTTGGTCCGCTCCACCTTCGGGTCGTAGTCGCCGCGTCCCACGCGGTCGGCGAGCCCCTGGAATTCAGGACGCAAAACGCCGTCCGTCATCCGCATCGTGTCGACCGCCTTTGCGTTTCATTTTTATTTGCTGATCGACACGATGTAGGTGAGCAAGATCTTAAGCATTTGTAAAAGCTATAAGCTGCTGCTCACTGAAGATGCGATGGTGTAAAACATTAGCATTCATTTTCATTCTGAATCTGATGTAAGAAAGTACTATAACAAGTGGGTGTTGCTGTGGGAGAGGGAGTGGCATAGCCTATTAATTCATCGTAATACCGGTTCGGTCAGCAAAAGGTTTTGGTAGAAGGCGCGATCCCCCTTGTACTGCGCGCTCGCGCCGCCCGCTTTCCCCAGAACGCCCTGATATGGCCCGCCGCCGTGCGGCATGTCCAAATGGTAGTAACCGCGCTGGCTCGGGTACATAAAAGCTTGCCACGCTTGGATGCCGCGCAGAAAGAAGTTGAAGTCGCTCGGCGGGTCCGTAAGCATGATCACGAAGTGCACCGGCTTCTTCAGCATTCCCTGCTGTTCCAGCTTCTCGACCGCATACCCCTCGCGTATCAATTTCTGCCCGATTTGCCGTAGCTTCGCCCGTTGCTCATTTTCGGCGACGACGGCTTCGTACATAAAAAACGTACAAACCGGCATCACAGCTACCACCGTCTCCACGTTCGGGTGCCGCTCCAGGTACTGTTTGATCGCGCTCCGGAAGGTCGGCCCGAACATCATTTCGCCGGAGTCTTTGCTCGCGATCAAATCGAACAGCACATCCATGTCGCCATTGGTCTGCGCCTCGTCCCACCTGTCGCGGCCGACGTCAACCCCCACATCCAGTGTGACCCTGTTCATCACCAGCTCCCAAATGTTCTGGACAATGAAGGAATCGGGCATTGGATTCCATCCAAGAGGCCACTGCATCCAGGACCGCCGCCTGCACTCCTTCGTCAGAATCGGCTCCCCCGTCTTCGGGTCGGTCTTGCACTCGGGGGGCAAGGCATAGATCACATCGACTTCATCCTTCTGGAGCCTCAGAGGCGCGACGCCGGGGTAAGGCGCCCAACCCTTGGGCCGCAGCTCCGCCGTTTCTTTGGGTGCAGCATGTAGGTCTTGCTGTCCTTTTTGGCCTCGCTCGACGTCTTCGGAGCTTTCTACTGGTTCCTCCTCGTCTTGCTTCTTGGTGCCCTGGCCTTGAGGCGGCTGCGGGTCTTCCTCTTCCCGTTCTCCTTGTTCTCCACGCGAAAAGACCCAGTTAGCCATGCGGGACCGCTGCGGTTCGGTTGCAGGAGCGGCACCTTCAGCAGCTGCCACGTTGTTGCCTTCGTTCCCCGCGCTCATCCTGTTCACTTCCAGCGCAGAAGCCGCCCCTGCAGAAGTACCACCAGCACCACCGCCACTAGGACCCGGACCAGCACCAGCTGGACGAGTACTAACGGGCACGGTTTTCTTCGTGAGGTCCTCCAAGAGTTTGTTTGCTGCGACGATGTGGCCGCTGCCCCCCGCGGAGGAGACGATCACGACCTTGGTTTTGGCGTTCTGCTCCCAGTTCTGGTTGAGAACATGAAAATGCTGATACATAAACTCAATCCACTTCTGCGCGAGCACAACCGTTACACAAATGGCCACGTTCATCCAGAGGCACGGGCAGCAAGTCCGCCGCGGCAGGATCTGGCAGCACCTCCCCTGCTCGTCGGGCGAGAGGGTTCCGGGGAGGACGCGGAAGCTGTACTGGCCCATGTGGTTCTCGGAGGATTTCTCTTTCTTGCCGACGTACTTTTCTGCCAAGGACTGATTCTGCTGGGACTCGGGCTCGGCTACGTACATGTTGTCGTTCTTGTGCTGCTGCCGCAGGGAGTCGGTGTGGTCGCTCTGTCCCGATATCAGCAGCTGGCTGGCTGGCGCCGCCGCCAAAGACAAACCCGGGACGGTAGAAGCGGACGGAATGCCGGAGACGGGCGCACCCTGCTCCGCCGGATTCTCCTGCGCGAGCCGCTCCAGCTCGGAGAGGAGGTTCATGTCGTCGCTCTCGTTGGCTTCGCCCTCCGGCTGCTTCTTGCGGCCGCTCCGGCTCGATGACGCGGTGCTCTTGTTCACGGAAGACTTTGCAGACTGAGGCGCAGACATCGGGTAGTCACCCGGTGACGGAACCTGAATGTAGCGCTCGGAGGCCTGAGACGAGATCACCACGCTTTTGCCTTGCTTCTTGGACTTCATCGACTGCCCGGAAGACTGCAGAGGAGTTGTCGACGTCAGAGGAGCTATCGTGCCCTCTTCCTCGGGGTACGCGGTGGTTTGAGAATCCGTGTAACCTCCATTCTGCAGATACCGTGGGTCGGTCACCGCGTAGGGCGTCACAGACGCGCGAGACATCAAGATTGACTTCATCTGGGACATGGGAGTCGTCGTCTGGGGACCAGCCGCCACACTCGACTCCCCCGGGGCGGCGCCCCCGCTGTTGATCGTGGATCGCCTTGCCGAGACCACATTCGCGTGCTTACTGGTCGTCACGGGCGCGGCGGCCACCGAAGATGCCACCTCGTCCCCCGCAACTTGCGCGGCCGCGTTTCCGCTCCTCGCCTGGCTGGCTTGCGTCTTCAGTGTCGCCAAGTCGTTGGTGCCGCTGCGCATGTACGTGATTCGCCCCGACGCGTTTGTGCGCGAAACCAGCAACTCTCCCGTCTGCGGATCCTGGATGACCGGCAGCGCGCTTTCCTCGTCTGGTGGCGCGTTCAGGTCCTCGATTCGCTCTCTGAGCACGGTCGATCTTCTGCTCTTCTTCCTCGACGTCATCGTTGACCCCCCCCCTTCTCCTGCGAGCTCGAGTTCCTCCCCACTCTCGTCACCCTCCCAATTCGAGTCCTCGTCCGCAAAGTCGTTGAAACAGCAGCACTTACAGCAGCTCGGGCAGCCGACCACGAAGATGCTGATAAACACCGCGATGATCAGCGGGATCTGCAGAATGACGAACCACATCACCTTCTCGCAAACGACTTTCGCCGAGGTATCGAAGGGATCGCGCAACGGGTAAACCTTCCATTCTTGTTTGTGCTGCAGCTGCTTCTGGAGAAACACGGACGGGCTCGACGCGGCCTCCTCCACCGCCCACCGGTCCTGCCCAAAGTGCTCGAACTGGGAGGGCAGCGGAGGCGCCGGCGCCAGCACCTCCCTCTGGTGCGCCGAAGAACCCGCAAGGAACGCGATGGAGTTGGAACTCGATGGAGGTTGCGGAGGAGCAAAGGCTGCGTAATTATCCGCGGCCTTGATGGCCACGCTTCCCGCCGCCGTGAGCACAGAAGATGCCGCGAAAGAGGCGGCCTGCAGAAACACCGTTCCCGTGGAGGCAATCGTGCGGTTTAGAAGGGCGGGAGTGAAACCCTCCTCGTGGCTCGCCGGGGAAGACGAAGAGGATGGAGCAGTAGAAGTCCAACCCTCCACGTAACCGTCGGGTCCAACGTCGACGATCATCTTCGATGCGAAGACGCTGGTGCGATGCGATGGTCCCGGAAGTCGTGCTGCTCCGATTTCGATGGAAGATGGCCGTCGCGGTGGATGTCCCGCTTGCAAACGCTGGCTCCTCTAGTAGACTCTTACTTTTCGAATTCGAAAGATCAGGTTGATGTAGTTGATGGTGGAAAAATCGAATTCATTTTCATTATTACCACTGACTTGAAATTCGTTAGTGCCAGCAGTGTAGTCATGAATTCAAATGCTTAAATGCAATATCGTAGTCATCCGCAGAAGAGAGACTTGTGGGGACAAGCTTCCGCACCTGCATCACTTCGGTTTAGAAATTCAGATTCATTTGGTAGAGAGCAATGCTGCAGGGAGCGCTGAAAGGAAGAAAACACGACGAGACGACCGATACTCACCTTCCGGAGCCAACGATAAAGTGTTGCAGCTGGCGCCGCGGACGATTTGCTACAGCTACCGAGTTGCTCTTGAAATAACGCCAGACCGCTTCATGCATATGCGCGTATAGCAACAGCAATTTGCGTTTTGCCATCGAATTCGAAACGAGGTCCAGGACCAGGTTATGATGACGACCGACGATAGAAGACGATGACCACCCACCACGAAGACGAAGTGCCACCGAGCATGCAGTTAGATAAGATTAAGAGATCGGCTGAGGCTGGTGGCCCGTAGACCGACAACCAAATAAAGCAAAACCATAAATCTAATGACGATCCTGCACTAGCGTTGGTATTGTGGCTGAGGCCATCAGGGACCGACGTCGCAGATGAAATGAACGTCAGGAGAAGCAAAGGAGATGTAAGCAGGAGCCGAGCCACGACATCTTTACTCGGGACGCCCCCGTAGAGCCGCCTGATTGATGTTCGTCTTGCATACGGTAGTCCGCATTTGAGGATCGTCATCAAGTTCTTCTTCATCTATATCCTAATCGTTCACGTGTGCAAAAAGATCTTCAACATATTGTTATTGTACAAACACAGCTACTAGTCTATTGATGCGAGGCAGCTAGTTGGAATATTTTTCTTGTAGAAAAAACATTAAACTTCTCCTTCGATTGGTGAGGAATCGATCTCGTATTGTTGGTCGAACGGCTGCAGGCATGGCACCGGCGTTCCCGATGCATCTTCGTCTTCGGTCAACTCTGTTCTTTTGCTTTCTGCACTTCCCGGGACGATCCCTTCTGGTGCTGCACCAGCTGCAGGTCCGCCCGGCAGCGCCGCACCGCCCACCTCGCTGACGATGCGGAAGCAGCGCTTCAAATCACAGGTCGTCACCTTGCCCAGAGTGTCCGCGAGCCATCCAACGTTGCCCAGCTCATGCGGCAGCATGCCGCGCGTGCACACACGTTTCCCACCTGCTCGTGGAGGTCCCCCAAACAGTGGCGTGCTGTGCTGGTCCTTCAACATGTTCCGAGCATTCACATCCGCAAGCGCACCAGTCTGTGTCTGTGCCTTCTGAGGAGACCCCTGCTGCAGAAGGTCGTCTTCAATAATTCCGCCGTCGGTGTGCACATCAACGCCCTGGTTGTTCTTTGTTCTGCCACCTCCACTGCGGGGACTTTTTCGTCCGCAACTCCCCTCGGTTCCTCCCTGACCCTGCCTAGACCCGCCCCCGCCCCCGCAAGAAACGCTGCTGTCCTCGCGAAATTTTTTCCAGCTGCTGTCTCCAACACCTCCCGCTAGCGCCTTCGCAGGAGAAGCGTTGAGAGATGAAGAAGGAGTACGAGTAGTTGTTGGAAGTAGTACATGATCCTTTTCATACAATGGTCGTTCGCTGTGCGCGATGAGGTTTTGGATGCCGTAGCCGGCCGCGCGAATTTCGAACGCCGTGACGCCACCTGGGCGGATGATCAACGTGTTCGCTCGGTTGTACAAAGCAGCGATTGCATCGGCACCCTGCAAGCCCAGCGCGAACACGCGGACGCTATTCCCTGACCCTGATGGCAGCGGCATTTCCGTCACTTGTTTGATGAGTTCTTTGTTTTTCACACAGAAAACGAAGATCGACGTGCGGCTTGTTGGCGTTCCCGTGCTTTTCGACGCCTCGCGGATCGAAAACCGCAGGTAGCCGAGTGACGCCTCCACTGCAGCCTTGCTGCCGAAGGACAGTGCAACCACCTTCTCGTTCTCGGAAATGACGATGCCACTCTCCCCCGACGGTGGCTTCCCCGTTCCTGTTCCCGCCCTTTCCGCCGCGCCCCCGGCACTTCCGACGTTGCCGCCAAACGAGCCCACCGCCTTTCCCGGGAACACCTCCTGCTCTCTCAACGTTTTTCCATTCTTCCCCCCCCACAGCACCACCGGCTTTACGCGCTCCGGGTCGTACTCCCCCGCCCTCACTTTGTCTGCCAGTTTCTGAAACGCCGGCTTTAGCGTGCCGTCCGTGTAGCGAAAGTTGAGTTCCACCAGGCCCCGGGTGAACCCCCAGTTCATGTACGCCTGGGTGTCCTTCTCCTCCTCTACTGCGCGCCCTCGCGGCCCTCGGGCGGAAGCTGGCGGAGCAGGTAGCAATGCCAATGAACCAGAGGCGGAACGACCTCCTACTTTCTCGCCCGACGAGGCGGGAGTGGAAGTGGGAGTGGTCCCGTGGTACGGCCTTCCCGGGTAGGGCACGTCCACGTGGTAGTAAAGGCCGCGCGAGCGCTGGTAGCTATTCTCCATAGTCTCCTTCATGGAGACGAAGAAAAAGTTGTTCGTGTTCGGCGGATCGGTGAGTTGTAGCGCAAAGTGGACTCCCTTCACCGGAATCTCCAACTGTTTATTCTCCTGCAGCCGCGTCAGGATCTTCCGCACGTCGTTCTTTCTTACGCCCTTGCTCTCCACCTCCGCGAGGAGATTCTCGAGTTCTTGGCCCTGGCTGAAAATCGGCTCGTGGTCCGTCAAGTCCGCAACGTATCGCCCCGCCAGCACGTCGTGTTGCCCGGGGAAGAGACCTTTGGTCCACCGCTGCAGGAGGAGGAAGGTGTGGTCGAGTTCTCGCCTTTCTCTTTCTCGCCTTTCTGTTTCTTGTTCTCGAATTTGTCTTTCTTTCCATTCGGCCCCGTTCTCGCCCGTTCTCTCCGCCAGTTCTCGCGCTTGTTGTCGCACCATCTCCGCCGCGTGTTCCTCCATCTTCGACGCCTCTGTGTTCCACGCCTCGACCGCCTCGTAGATCCTCACGGTTGCGAGTGGCTGCACGGAAACCACCAGCC
>RXOD01006253.1:0-10837 GCA_005223375.1 Amoebophrya sp. AT5.2
GGCGCCGGTTGGTTTCGGGTTAATATAATGCATGTGCCACGACCCGCAACAGGAGACTTCTCCGACTCTCCTTTTTCATCTACCGCCCCGCCCCACCCTAGTGAGGCATCGTCCACGACTACCGGCTCCGGCGTGCACGACGAGATTTTGGAGCTGCAGCGGCGGCTGGAGCGGGAAAAGGAGCGGCTGGAGGAGCAACTGCGGGAGACTGAAAGACTGCGGAACGAGCTAAGAGCGGCTGAGGAGGAGCGGGACCGGATCCTGCAGGAACTTGCAGACGAACTCGGCGAACTGGAGGACGGGGCTGACGATATGGTGACGAATTCGACCGGCGTGCCAGGCAGCCTGTGCAGCAGTTTCGTCGGCGATTTTGGGGAGGATGGGGATTTTGGTGTCGCTGGCCTGGACGATGAGGACGAAGAGGATGCGGCGGCACTTGGAAGTGGAGAGGAAGGGCAGTTTTGGGAGGAGCAGGTGGCGGCGAACGAAGAGGTAAAAGCAGTAGAGGAGATGGAGATGAAATCATTGACCTCGAGAAATCCTCTGGCAGGAGATGCAGAAAAGATATCCACAGCCGCAAGAAAGAGCCCAGTGCCGGCACCAAAAGTTCTACCAAGCTGGACCCCAGTTGGTGGGAACACAAATTGAAGTTGAAACTGGCGATACTAAATTGAAGAGCTGTATTAAACATGTTGTATGCGCGTAAGTCTACGCCTAGTGTCTGCCGCACTAGGAAAAGAGATTATAATCCCAGCAGATGTTTATTGCTCCTCAGTGCGTTTCCAACTTCCTCTGCCGCATCCCTCCTGATGGCACTATCGTTTCCTATCCTCGCTGCCTTTCTTTTTTTTCGTCATGTGCTTGGACTTATGCGCGGCAAGGTACCCTTCCAAGGTTTCGGCAGCATGCATGGGAAGAAACCGCCGGCAACGTTCTCACCACCGATGCCTATTTTCATCCAAGAAGAAGAAACTGCCTTGCCACGGCGAAGGCAATCTCAGCCGCTGCTCCCTCGCCTCGGAAGGACAGACGAGACGCATGCCTGCATTTGCATCATTGTTGTTCATCGTGCGATTGCTATCAAATTATTCAATCGCAGTCGCGAGAGCCCAAAGACTGCCAAGACACATGGGTTCGACTCGAGGATACGCTTTCGATTTGCTGAGCGAGAACGAGTGTAATGCGACACGTAACTTAAACACTACTTATTTTATAACTTGAGTGATACGTGGTGCTCTCCGTCGTACTCGTTCTGCTTGTTTTACGAAGTTAACCGGACGACACTACAAACCCTGATGCGCCGTCTTCTGTACCTGTAGCCAATGCCAATCGACGGTCGACCTCGCTGCGTACTACGATCCGTATAACGAATGGATCGCGTCTGATGTGGTAGTAGTTCCTGTTCCAAGAATGAAGGGCGACGGCGATCATATCTAATAAATTCGTATCCATCGACAGATGGCGGAAGTGGTAGTGGATCCTGCTGCCGCGCAACAAGAGCCGGCAGCCGCGAGCCCCGAAGACGGTGCTGGTGGGACGATCCCCGCTAAAGGTGAGCCCTCGGGCCAGCCCCAGACAGATGGGCACGGAAGATCGGATGATGAGGGCAGCAGGCGTCGACATGATCATCATGGACCCGAGAAGGGCACCCTGCGGTACTGGCTTGTGAAAAACATTTTCGAGCACCCGCTATTCGAGGGCATCCTGCTGTTTTTGATCATGTGCGACGTTGGCGTCGTGCTTTCCCAGATGCTCCTGGACAACGTGCTCTCTATCCCGGGAACGGAAACATCCTTCGAGCCGGGCGCCGGCTTCGAGCTCATCTACAACTGGAAAACACACCAACTCTTTTTTACGATCTGGGACTGGCTGCGACCTCGCGACCAACCACTACTAGCTATTCATTCTCATTGCTGCAGTTGTTGTATCTATAAAAAAGTCGAAGCTGTCCGAAAAAAACTCCGCCCCTTGGGGGAAGGGAGATCTGAGCAGACTATGAGTCGATTAGTCTCGAAGATGTAGCATCTGATGCTACTCGTGCAGCGATGCGCGTTATGATTTCGGTCCTCGTGGCTCTCTGTTATGGCCCCCGCTCCTATGGATGCGGGGGCGCTTTGATCTGTACCCTAGATCCCACCCTCAAATGCCGCTTCATGGTTCCACGGACGCTGTCTCTTTAGTGTTGAGATCAATTCCGCTTCCTGGAGGCTCCTTGGCAGTGTTATTCAATCACTACGCAGCTTGCTGCTGAGCGTGAGCTGGGCGCTGTGGGTGGCAGGAGCGCCTGGGGCGCTCTTGACCGGCGTCGCCCCGCTGGTGCTCATCGGCATAGTAGTAACTGTAACACTCAACTTGCCTCCTTGCGGTTTTGGTCTAGTTCTCCTCTTGCTTGCCGTGGACTAGGAGCGTCTGCTGCTACAATTCGCGCAGTTGTCAGATGCTGCATTTATAACCTCCGCCCCGCGGGGATGGGAGATGCGAGCAGAATCTCCGACGCTGTCTCGAAAGTGTGGCACTTGCTGCTACTCGCGCAGCGGTGCGCAGTATGCTTGCGCTCCTGGTGGCTGGCTCTCTCTGTTATGGCCCCCGCTCCTGTGGATGCGGGGGCGCTTTGGTCTGTGCCCTGATCTCGCTCTCACGGCTGCCTCTCTCTTGTCGCACCGACATGAGCTTGAGAGGTCTTACGGTGCAGTGCCTACTCCGGGTTGTGCCCCGCCTTGGGCCCAGCTCTCCGGTCGCACATCTGTGCCGCAAGTCTCTGTATGGATGAGGATTGCTACAATTCTGTGGCGCGCGGCTCTATCTTTCGCGCCAGAGAGTACTTCGCGCGTGGCGCCTATTCTGGTTGCTCCTCCGCTCTGGTCGTACATACCAGCTGAATAACCATGCTCAGAGTCTCTGAATGGATGAGGATGTTTTGTAACGTCCTCGCCACCGCTTGCTGCTCTGAGCAGTTGGAGCGGCCTCTAAATCCACAGGATTGACGCCTCATGGGCATTTGCTTGGAGCAGTTCCGGCCCTGTCGGCAACAGACAGCGCAGCCGTGCAAGGGTCCGTAGTGGGATGAAGTACGCTCTTACCACGTTATGGGATGCCTGGGTCAAACGTTTCCTCCCGCCATGTCTTCTAATGGGCTCCTCGCGTGTGTGTCCGCGACTGCTCAGACGCGGGTAAATACGACGGCCGCCCCATGCGGGAGAACTCTTGTACCTAGGCGGGCACCCTCGAAGGGTCGGGTACCAGCTTAGCCCTTTGGGCCCACCTGGAAGACACCGCGCGGACGGAGGCTGACGGCTGTGGTTTCTCCTCCGCCAGAGACTTCATCTTCTGCACTGATTGATTGATTGATTGTCCGAAAAAAAACAACATCCTAAAAAAAGCAACTCGAGTTCGAAGTCGACGCACGGAGTAGGAGTAAGAGAAGGCAAAGCTTTTTCTCCTTGGTGCGTAGTGATCGATACGCGAAAACGACAGTAAGCAATGGCGATTGAACCAAAGTCGTTCAAAACGCGTCAAATAAGTTGTGAATGGAGTTCATTTCGCTATCGAGCCAAAATAAAGCTGCAGAACCCACGAGTTGACCGGGTAGTCTGGTTACTCAGCTCTCCTAAGTATAGTCCGAGTGGCACAGGGCCCGGACTCGGGGCAGCATGTTTTTGTTATTCTCCTGCACCTGCGTTTCACTTTACTAGTAGTAACAAACTACGTGAGGGTGAACGTGGTCGTTGGTCTTGCTCTTGTCACAGTGCATGCGGGCGACCCGGGCCCGCACTACACCGAGCTTATGGCAGAGTTGGAAGCAGAAGCGGAAGAGGGAGTCGTTCGGCAGCCAAACAACTCGTCGTCGCTGCTGGAACTTCGACAGCGAGGACGATTTCGGCCTCTTGAACACGATGCAGCATGGTCAGCAGGGGCAGTAGACACGCAGCCACATCCTGTTCCACAAACAAAAGCAGTGCCGCCCGAAAGAGTAGGAAGTGATTCACTTGGGCTTAGTACCCCTCCTGTAGCCCCCGCCTGGAAGGATGAAAAAATTTCCCAGAACTCCGATCGTCGGACAGCATCTTTATTTCCCGCTCCGACCACACCTGCTTTGTCGTTCCTCGACGCTGACGGAGATGTGCGCAACAGCCGCGGCCAGTCGACGGCGGGACCACGACTGGAGACGAAAAGTGCTGGGGATACTTTTACTAGTGTGCGACGGCGTCCGCTGCGACTGCTCCAGTCCGAGAAGGGCGATAGTACCGCCTCGACTTCTTTCACCGCGAATCGAAAGATAAAGCCGCAGCAGCTGCCCCCCGCGGCGCGGCATGCGAGCAGGGAGCCGTTCTCTGGGTCTGACGACCACGACGAGTTTGACGCGGCGAGCCCCCGGGCAGCCCGAATACGCTCCAACGTCGGCACTGCGCGCGGGTCCGCTTTTGCCGCGACGTCGGCAAGAAACGCAACAGCTGCAAACTCGTCCACGACGGCGAGCAACGCCACCTCCCAAGAACCGCCCCTGACGGGCGGAAACCTTTCAGGCCGCAACAACGTGGAGCTTTATTTTGGGCAAGCGACGGAGGTTCCCCCGGACGCGGTGACCGGGAGCGAGGCGGACCTGGTCCGCGCGGAGGTGTACCAGGCGTGGCACGACGGCCACATTTTGCACACCATCGGCAAGGTGCTGATCTCCTTGTTCATGGTCGAGCTGCTGGCGCACGTGTACTGCCACGGGCTAACGCATCACTTTCTGCACGCCAACTCGCGGCTACTACTGCTCGGGCACTGGCTGGACGCAGTGGTTATCCCCACGGCCTTCGCCACGGAGTGGTTCTTCCACGAGACCGCGGGCCAAACGAAGTACATCACAGTGGTGCGGCTGTGGCGCGTCCTGAAAATCCTCGCGGGCGAGACGGCGATGGCCGGGGAAATGATCAACTCGAAAATCGAAACGAAAAGAAAGGAGCAACGCCGCTTCGACAAGTTCCTGGCGGAGAAATCCAGCGAAGGGCTGGAAGGAGGAGAAGAAATTCTAAAGCAGTGGCGAGAAGCAGAAGCGAAACGAAAAGAAAACGAAAGGAACGGCATCTACCAAGAAGAAAGCGACGAATCCAGCGCCGAGGAAGAGGAACATCATTAAAGTAAAAATTCCAAAATGTACGACGAAGCATGGACGTCGCAACATCACACGCCCACCATGTATAATTCCTGCAGTGAGTAGTCACAGCACCTATTGGAAAATGGACAGCTCGTCTCGAACAAAAATGTGTAGACCTGTTGACCATTGAACCCGTTACTAACTAATACAAACCGGCTAAAGACGGCTGCAACGGAAACGAATTTTAAGTGCTGCTACTGCGGTGCTGTTTGGGCTACAGTGTGGGTGTGGCTACAGTGTGAGAGCAATCGCAGTGTGAGAGTAATGAAGCGAAAAAATGCAAATCAAATCGTGTAGTCGTCACGCGCGCCACATTTTTTTCACGCCGGGGATGTGCGTGCAGAAAAAACACGCCCAGAGAGAGCGCGAATATGCAGGCAGTTACAGAGAGACGCGCGCGCAGTGGAGGTGCCGAATGAAAATTAGAAGTGGTCCTCGCGCGCGCGCCAAGCTCGCGAAGAATGCTGTGCTGCATCACGAACCGGTACGAACAGAAGCAGTTCTTGCACACTGACTACTTCTGCTTTTAGCGAGTCGATCCGTCTCGTGTTCGGCGTCATCGAATTCCAAGAATGGGTGGCGTTCGTGACGTCGGGGGTCCTGCCGACCGAAGTGGAGACGCCGAGACCCGCGCGCCACCAAGTCGTGAACTGCTCCCCCCCGGCTCTCTGTGCACGATCGAAAACCTCCAGCAGCGTGCAGACCTGAACGGTACCGAGGTTACCGTCCGTCGCTACGACTCTCCCACGGGCCGCTTCGTCTGCGATCCGCTCTTGGCGTGCGGGACGCTCCCCCACAAGCCGTTGAAGGTGAAACAAAATTGTCTGTCTTTCAAGCGCCGTGTGCGGTTCACGCTTGCCGAAGTGGAAGCCTGGGTGGAGCGCTGCGCTGTCGGACAGCGGCTGTACTTGCCGGCCGGAAACTACGGAAATTCGCCGGAAACAGCGGATAAATCGGCCGAAGGACTGCTGCTCACGAAGCCGATTGCGCTCGCAGGAGCGGAATACGACCCGGCCGCAGAAGAGGAGAATGCGAGGACGTGGTCAGCTCCCCGGCACGATCGGTCGAGCGGTTCTTGTGCGCAGACGGTGTTGGACTTCGGCGCGAAGTTCGATTTCAGCGCGTGCAGCTTTCCGGAAGCGAGCTTCCGCTGCTCCGACATCAGCTTTTCGAAGTCGGTGCTGCTCACAGGCGCGGGCGCGTTGCGTTCCTGCACGCTCCTAAAACTCGGCATCATCGCGACGGCCGACGACTCGACCCAGGAGCTGCTCGGCGCGTGGCACCACCCGAAGCTGGGGGCCTTCGGGCTAGTACTGTCCTCGTGGGCGCTGCCCGAGGAACTCGCGGAGAGGGGCCGGATTTTAATTGAGGACTGCACCATCGCTAACGGACCGAGCAACATTAAGGAGAGACTCAACCCATTCCCCGAAAACATGTCCGCAAGAAGTAGCAGGCTTGTAGTTCTTCACGTAGTTGTTCGTTCTTGTGCTGTAGGGAGAGGGCTCCGTGGTCTGCCCCTTGTGTATTCTTGGATTACGCGCGTATTTTAGTTTTACTCGTATTTCAGTTCTGTGACTGGTCGGGTTGGCGTCGTGTACTTTTTCTGTGGGGGGAATCTGCAGGAACACAGCAGCGCCGATGACTTTCGCTTGGGAGGCCGCGGCTCCCTCGTTCGGTGTGCGTTCTGAGTCTTGATGTCAATAGTGTCTGGCCAGCAGCGTCCCGTATTTCTCTTTCATCACGTACAGACTAGGTGTCGCTACAACACCTTGCACAAAAAGTAGATGCACAAGCAGTACTGGATGGACCAGAAATAAAGCCGGAAACGGATGGGCGGGTCTTTCTTCCTTGAGCAACATCTTCGTTGACGCGCCGCGGTGTGAGATCCGGAAGTGCAACCTGTTCTACGCCAATGAGTACGCGGTGACGGCGACGAAAGACTGTGTCCTAGAGAGCTGCACTTTACGCGGGTGGAAGAAAGCGCCGCTTTCGACCATGAACAGGGAGCACGTGCAGATCAAATACTCAGACGTCGACAACGGAGAAGAGGAGCACGATTTCCTGTACGAAGAAGACATCGCGGAATACGTGAAGGAGCAACGAGCAAGCGTGTGCATGGAGGCATCATGATTCATTATTTCTGTAGTGGTTTCGTGTGGAACTATAATTCTTGTCGACCTTTTTTTTTGTTCTGAGTGGTTTTTTACCATACCTACGGATCTGCAATCTGCTCGTCTACTTCGTTAATTTTCAAGCTATTTTTATACCTGCCTAGGCACCACCATTGAACTCATCACACATTATGATCCCTTGCCTCGTAGTTCTTCACGTGCGCCTACACCTATCACCCGTTCGCTCCTCTAGATGTATACATGTGTGCCTTGCCGGGCCTTGCCGAGAGGAAGAAGATGATCCATCACATGGAAAAAATCACGTAGGTATTTGTGTGCGGTTGCAGAGATTGCGCAACACCCATACCCGGGAAAATATCCAAATAGCATCGGAAATCAAGAATGCAGGTCTAGTAAGTGTTCAGGTGAATCAGAATGACAATGAATCGCCACACCGTGCTCCGAGTACCACATGCAGTGGGGGCCCCTTCACTACTGACTACTCGTCGCTGCCACGAGGAGAAAGCGAACTGTCTTGTTGTTCATGCGCATCCTTCGACATCTTCGTGGCGCAGTCTGTGATTCGTGCGGGTGGCTGTGAACACTTCTTGTCGTCTGTTGGTATCTCGCTCTCATGATCTCGCTTTGCTTCTAGAGGCCACTACCAAAAACTTCACGATCGCTTGGAATCGTGGGATAAGTAGGCTGGCGGGATGAAGAGGCGTGGACTGCCAAACTTTCTTTCACACACGGGACGTCGCAGATCGTCGTGTCACTTGAAATCGTGCGATGAACAAAAAAAATTGGTATGGAAAGCGAATCTTACGAAGTAGGTGGATTTGCTGCTTCATCGTCACTCGTCGTGGAGTGACTGATGAGGGCTTTCGCGGGTACGGGCGAGCTTGCGTCCTCATTAAAGGCATTAGGGTGCGTATTTCTGCGGCTATCTATGTTTTCCCTGACGGGGGGGAAGGTCCGGACGTCCTCGTACAAGATCATACATTATATACTTGCCTCAACCTCGTCAAGAAAACAAAGGTTACTAGAAGACAAGTATAACCACGTAGACGTACTTCTACGTACTGACTCAGTTCGCACAGCTCATGCTGATGAAGTTGCGGGTTCGCTGCAGCTGGTAGTTTACTTGGTGTATGTAGGGCCACTTCCACTTCTGAGACCGCGCACATCAGTAGCATAACCGACCGTGATCGGTATCCGTTCCCATTGACCATCGCCACTGACACTGAGCCTCGCGGCGAGCAGTACGTAGTAAAATGTTTGACGTGCACTTGGTTGTTTATGCGGACGAGAACTTCGCGGAGAAGTACGCGACCCAGATCCGGTTGCTGCGCTGCTTCTCCCAGTACTGGCACTACAAGTTTCACGTCCTTCCCGTCACCACCGACAAGACGTCGTGCGCAAACATGCGCGGGGAGGTGTTTTTCGCGCGGCACTGCCTGTTCGCAGAGTGGCTGGCGGTGAACACGTTGCCGAACGACGTGGCTGTGTTGCTCGACGCCGACGTGGCTGCAGCCGGGCTTCGTCCCAGCCTCGAGTACTACGTGGCAGACCACCTCCTGAATAGTGGAGGTGAGGCGGTTCCGAGCGACGTGATGTTCTTCGAGCGCATCTGGGGCGTGGCGCAGCGCAACGAGATCATGGCGGGTACCTACATGGTGCGCAATACGGCCAAGGCACGCCGTTTCCTGCGCCAGTGGGCCGAGTTCATGTTCCGGAAGCCCCCGGGATTCAGCAGTGCAGACAACGGAGCCATCCATCTTGCGCTGGCGGAAGCCACCGCATTAGGCCCGAAGGAGAAAACGGCGGCCTGCGCGGAGCGTTACCGGGGGCTGACCGCGCAAGTGGACGACCTCGATCCCTATTTCGAGTTCGTGGGCTGCGTGCGCGAAGTGATGCACATCGGAAACACGGAACCAAGCGTGGAGGGACAGGCGTTCGAGAGAGCAAAGGCCATCACGCTGTCCACGCAGGGCAACTGGACGCAGACAGCGACGCGGTTGGACACGGTGATTCCGGGATTGAGGGCGAAAATCTTGGCGCACGACGAGGCGTGGGCGGCGGACTGGTGGGCGCGGAAGAACGAGCACTCACCCCTCGGGCACGGCGTAAAGAACGCCACGGAAGCGCGCAAGCAAAAGTGGTTCAATTGGAAGGACGTGAACACCTGCGAAGACTTCGACGGCACCAAAGCGTCCGACGTAAACCCAGAAGTAGAAAGAATGATGAAGACGGACTACACAAAGAGGAGAACGCTGCCGTGGAACAACCTCGTGCAACCGATCTCCGAGAACACGGGACCGACTCATTTTACGAGTGGAAAAGCCGAGCTCCACCAGGATAGTTCTTCAATCTTCTACTCAGAAGGAGGCAGTATGTAGGTGTAACAGCTGCGCCTGCGACGCGTCGTGGCTGCAATTGATATATCCCAATTCTGACGCCGTCCCCTAGAAGTGACGGATGGATGCCCCCAGGAAAAGATAAAGAATGTGGACTCTACTGTAGAAGCAAGTAGGACTATGAGCCCTCGAGGCTAGGCGCTCCTGCTCTTGTTTGCTGAAAGTCCATATCTACCTAGCTGAGCGCCCGCTGCTACTGGTTAACTTTGACAGCGAAGAAAGGCACGCGCGCTGGCTGCCGCCTCTATCTATGCGATTGCGCTGCTGGCCCTGGCGTTGCTGGGAAATGAAAAAGGCGTTCGTGTAGCTGTAAAACCAAAAACAGTTCTATACTTAAGAAAACAAGCCTACAACGTTCATATCGCTGGGCTTTTTCAGTCTTTAAGCGCCCCAGCCACTTCCGCGGCGGGACGAGCCCCAGATTGCTTGCGTTGGATGTCTACTCGTACGTGATGAGGGGGACCATAGGGTCGACAGCGACGGGGAGGTCGGCGATGCTCTTGCTCGCTCTGCTCGGCGTCATTGCCATCATCTTCATGCTATTCTGGGTGGTACTATTTGGACGAACTTGGCGAGCGCGAGAAAGAAGAAGAAGAAGAACAACAACGCCCGTAGTTGGGAGCCTGCAGTCGAAGGAAAATCGGAGGAAATCAAAGATGACGAACTATGCCGCACTGGACAACGGAATCGAAGGAGCAGGATTCTACGTAATCGACGAAGACGGGAACGATTCAACAAGCGAATGGCAACGAGCTTCATCCATCTCGTGATAGTGATTCATGGTTTCATACATTGAGGACCAAGACCCATTGACACTCACGAATGGCATTTCTTGTTAATCTTACTTTGGTGGCCTTGGCGGACAAGTCAGGTCAGTCTTGCTAGTAGCACAAGCACATTGATTTAACACATTTTGATTTTGCACACAATTGAATTAATTGCTCAGAGACAAAGTCAGACTATCTTATGTATTACCATTGCTTGCACACCACAGACATGGACATGACATGTATATTTGAACCCACGGAGCCAAGCTTTTATTTGCTGCTTTTCCTCTTCGTCTTCAAGCGTTGTAGAAATAGCAACT
Organism: Amoebophrya sp. AT5.2; assembly: GCA_005223375.1. Lineage (NCBI taxonomy): Eukaryota > Dinophyceae > Syndiniales > Amoebophryaceae > Amoebophrya > Amoebophrya sp. AT5.2. The sequence goes on from RXOD01006253.1 coordinate 10,756, forward strand.
GTCGCGACGGCCTGTACTGCGGCATCGACGTGTCCGCTTCTGCGTTTTCTCCACGACGCGATCGTCGTGATCCAAGTCCACG